>PVJC01019278.1:7861-30510 GCA_004026665.1 Murina feae
GAAGAAATAATGATAGAAAACTTCCCACACCTGGTGAAAGAAATGAACTTACAAGCCCAGGAGGCTCAGAGAACCCCAAACAAAAGGAATCCAAGGAGGAACACACCAAGACACATCATAATTAAAATGCCAAGAGCAAAAGACAAAGAGAGAGTCTTAAAAGCAGCAAGAGAAAAACAGTTAATCATCTACAAGGGAGTACCCATACGACTGTCAGCTGATTTCTCAACAGAAACTATGCAGGCCATAAGGGAGTGGCAAGAAATATTCAAAGTGATGAATAGCAAGAACCTACAACCAAGATTACTCTATCCAGCAAAGCTATGTAAAAATGATGGTAAGATGAAGAGCTTCACAGACAAGGAAAAACTAAAGGAGTTCATCACCACCAACCCAGGATTAGCTGAAATGTTGAAGGACATTCTCTGAGAAGAGGAAGAAGAAGAAACAGGTAAAGATAAAAACTATGAACAACAAAGGGACAACAAATACCTATCAACCAGGAAATATAACAATTAAGTCAATAGAGATATCTGATGAACAGAATAAACTGGTGAATAGAATAGAAGTAAGGGCATAGAAAGGGAATGGACTGACAATTCTCAGGGGGAAGGGGGTATGAGAGGTATGGGAAGAGACTGGACAAAAATCTTACATCTATGGATGAAGACAGGGGTGGGAGTAAGGGCACAGGGTGGAGGGGGGAACCAGGTGGAGGGGAGCTATGGGGGTTTAAAAAAAAAGGAACATCTGTAATAATCTGAACAATAAAGATTTATTAATAAAAAAAAGAACTAGTCCACATGTTCATTGCATTTGAGAGACTAGAAAACAGAAAGATAACAGGAAAATAATGAGGATTTAACAGGAATTAGGCACTGATATTAACATTCAATTTTCCCACCTGATGTTATTTTCTTATTATCTATGCAAATATATTTAGGGGCAAACTTTTGTTATTGGAAAACATTTCTGTTTCCAAAGGGGTAGAGAAAGAAAAGATTCAGGAATTGCTATATTATAAGAAATGGTTGCAGCTGCAGTGAAACTTTTGTGGCAAATCTGCTCTCAATAGAAAAATATGTTCAGTACTTTCCCCCCAGCATTACATCAGAGGACTAGTAAGGTAGACCCACTGTGTCCCATTTTACAGATAAGAAAACCAAGAGTAGTTGTATAGTTTGTTCATCAAAGATCACACAACTAGTGAACATAGAGAAACTATATCTATCTTTAAAGACTTCAAAGCTGCATTCTTTCCATTCCACTAAGCTTGGTAGAATTTTACATTCATTTGCTCAAGTATTTTCAAAGCTTTCCTATATAGCAATTATTACCTGATTGTATCTTGCTATGCCTTCAGGAAACCTGTGCATATGAACCTTCAGACCTTGAAACCTAAAACAACTTTAAATATGCAGCTCAATTAAGATTATTCCTGATCTATAATAATAAAAATGCAATATGCTAATTAGACCAGATAGCCAAGTGACCCTCCAGACATCATTCTGGAGGAAGCCAAGGCAATGGGGGCCAAAGCCGAGGTGGTTAGGGGTGAGCAGACAGGCAGGCGAGTGGTTAGGGGTAATCAGGCAGGCAGGAAGATGGTTAGGGGTGATCAGGCAGGCAGGCAGGCAGGCAGGTGAGTGGTTAGGAGCCAGTGATCCCAGTTTGCAAGAGGGTACAGGCCAGGTTAAGGGAACCTCCCCCCCCCCACCTCTGTGCATGAATTTCATATACAGGCCTCTAGTTAAATATAAGGAGCCATTACCAGATTGTTTCTCAACCTGTCTATATGTGGTATTATCATAATGACTTAGAGATTACTCTTTCTGCAATAGTCTCAGCTATGTGACAGGCAATTTAGCAGGTCTTATTTTTTGCTTAGTTAATTCATTTCTGTACTTCAGATATGGTGCCACACATGCCTGCTTTCAATTTATGCCTCATCCATTATTTATGAGTTCTGGGCCTTCGATCTTTCTTCAATTGCTGTTATGGTTGCAATACTACTCCACATAGTCCTTCAAGGTCATTTAGACAAGATGGATGCAGGTTCATTAAGTGAGTGGCCACTTAAACTATTATTGTTCTTTTTATGTCATATAATATAATGAGAGCACTGAGAATGTTGTCTTGGTCTATTAATATGCTTTTAAACTTTTTCTTTCTCTATGCATATGATCTCCTGTGCTGTTAAATTGACAATAGCCTGAAAAATCCAGAGATCTGCACTGTATTAAAACCCCTATAAATATTGAGTTATATAGTCTTGTGCAAATAAACAATATCTTCATTCATTCATTCATTTATATAAAAAAAAAAACACTCAACAAGTACTTATTTTCTAGACACTGTAGCAGCTCCTGAGGTTTTATCAGAGAATAAGACACTGCCTCTGCTCATAAAATATACACAGTGTAGAAGGTGATACAGACAAAATAAACAAAAATAAATCACAATTCAGAAATGTGCTAAAATAGCAGAGGCACAGAGACTAGGAGGGTTCTTAGGACTTAGTACGATCTTATATAGTTAGGAGGAAATTCTTTTGATTGAACCACAGTATATCTAAGATGAGCTGGGAGAGAAGCAAGGGACTCTCACAGAGTCTAGCACCTAATGTTGAGGAATTTGGACTTTATCCAGTAGGAAATGGGAGTTTTAATCAGAAGTGTGGCATGATCAGATTTGCATCTTTACAAAGTCACCCCAGCTCTATTAAAGAGAATGTATCTATAGTCAATCTTTGGAGACAAAATGCCTCTGAATAAAATTCTCCTAGAGAAGTGGGGAGGTAAAAAGATCTAATGCAACCAGGATAACTGAGGTAAGGTTAAAGGAATGGGTTGCCTCAAAATAGTCTGAGGTCTGGGAAAGATCATGATTCTGGATCCTCCATGGTCTGGGCATCAGGAGCTTTGTCAGTCAATACTAGGACCATTCCCAGAGAGACATCAAGTGTCTAGGCATAGATTTAGGGGAAAAGATTGCCTCAATTGTCACATTAACTATAGCCAAAGGTGTGAAAGTGTAATAGGAGTTAAGAAAGAAGACAAAAAAAGCTAAAGGAAATTCATCATCACCAAACCAGTACTACAAGAAATGTTAAAGGATCTTCTTTAAAAATAAGAAAAAATATGAATAATAAAATGGCAATAAATACATATCTATCAACAATTAATTTAATTGCAAATGGAGTAAATGCCCCAATCAAAAGACATAGGGTAGCCGTGTGGATAAGAAAACATGACCCATATATCTGCTGTCTACAAGAGACCCACCTCAGAACAAAGAACTCACACAGACTGATGGTGAAGGAATGGAAAAAGGTTTTTCAAGCGAATGGAAATTAAAAAAACCTGGAGTAGCAATACTTATATCTGACAAATTAGACCTCAAAGTGAAGGCCATAACAAGAGATAAGGAAGGCCACCTCATAATGCTAAAGGGAACAATTCAACAGCAAGATATAACTCTGGTAAACATATATGCACCCAATTCAGGAGCACCCAAATACTTAAAAATCTTCTGGAGGATATCAAGGGAGAGATTGACAACAATACCGTCACAGTAGGGGACTTTAATACCCACTAACATCACTGGACAAATCCTGAAAACAAAAAAATCAGCAAAGAAACAGCAATCATAAATGACTCACTAGATCAGATGGAATTAAGTACAGCCACTTTGAAAGAACATTAAAACTCATGTTCATAGAAAAAAATAAAATTAAACTTGCATTCAAATACTTATAGCAGCTTTTTTTTTTTCATTAAAAAAACCACAATCTAGAAATTGTTCGGCAGGGAATTAGTAGACAAATTATGGTAAGCCATACAATGAAACATTATTCATCAGTAAAAGGGACCAAGCTATTGTTTCACAAAACAAGATGGATAGATCATAAATGCATTTTGCTAAATGAAAGAGGCTATATATTGTATAACTCCATTTATATGCCATAACTAAAAAGGCAAACTATAGGGGTGGAAAATCAATCAATGGTTGTCAGGGTTTGGAGGAGGAAAGGAGTAGTAGACAACTATCGGGCAATTTTTATAGTGATGGAACAGCTCTGTATGGTACTAGATTGATGTATATATGACTTTATGAATGTATCGCAACCCCCAGAAAAATACATTAAAAACAGTGAGTTTTGCTTTATGCAAATTTTTAAAAATCAGCCAGGAAAGAAGGAGATCCCCAGGTGAAACGCAAAGAATGAGAAATTAATCTAACTTATTATAAAATCATGCACAACCTCATTGCTGAGACTGGAAACAAAAGATTTCATCTAAGAAAAGTTGGAAATGGTATTTTGACTAGAAATTGTGCTGTTTCTAGTCAAAAGAACTGTACATAAATGCTTTCCTCTATTTCATAATATTTTTTCTCACAGAGGTCTGGGTTAGCAATTCTGAAATTACTTTTTGTGTATATTAGGACTAAAGAAGTAAACCAACAAATTGTAGGTAACTGGAGCAAGATTTCTCACTGTTAGAGAAAGGAGTTGCAAGCAAGCAAGGAGGGAAGTCTTGAACACACTGGGTAGTACTAAATCAGAGTTGGTGAGATAAATAGAAATGCATGTTTAGTTTAATATATAGACAAAGAGCCAGATGAAGAAATTATTATAAGTGTGTGTACACACACAGGTTACTTACTGTACATACATGTATATGACAGATATGTCCATTGAGGGCTTAAAAGCAGTGACATCCTGGTCACAACAAACAAACCCAGTCTCTAGATCTTGGTTTCTAAATACCATTCTCCAGCAAAGGAAACTCTTTGGAGAAATAACTGATTCTAATTCTGAGATAGGGAAATTACAAGGTACATCTGGAGTATCTGATCATGCCCTAAAGTAAGGACTTGCTTAAATTAACAATGGAGCTATGTCTAAAGGACACTAGAAACAATCTGAAAGAACCAAAATTAAAACAACTCAAATGTAAAATAAATGATGCAGTATTAGATTATAAGCAAAATAATGATGCCCATATCCTAATCCTCAGAATCTTGGAATATATTACATAACATGGCAAAGGAAATTAAGGTTTTAGACAGGATTAAGGTTGCTAATCAGCTGACCTCAGACAGACACGTTATCATGGATTTATGGATAGGCCCAATGTAATCAGAAGCACCCTCATAAGTAGAAAGGGAAGCAGGAGAGTCAGTGTCTGAGTATTCTAGTGTGACGAAGACTCAAGTGGACATTGCTGCCTTAGAGCTGGAAGGGGGCCAGCAGCCAAGACCACATATGGCCTCTAGAAGCTACAAAAGGCAAGAATAGATCCTTCCAGGAAGCATGGTTTCCTGCCAACACCTTGACTCTAGCCCAGTGAAAGCCATTTCAAACCTCTCCACTCTATAATTATAAGATAATAGACTTGTAGACTTGTGTTGTTTTAAGTTACTAAGCGTTTGGTTATATATATATATATATATATATAAAATATGCAAGTTGTCCCCTTGGGAGTTCTATCCAGCACTATGATGTGCGCTGACTACCAGGGGGCAGCGTGGAACATGGCAGGAGAACAGCAGCAACGAGGGTGCTGAAGTAGGGTGCTGAGGGAGCGAGGGAAGGAGGAAGCATGAGGTGGGGAGGCCTAGGGACCCTACCCATGTACAAAATTCATGCACCAGGCCTCTAGTTTATTATAGTAACAATAGGAAAATAATATACACCTCCAAAATAAAATAGTATGAGTCCATACTGATATAAATTATTAAATAAGCAAATGGAGGTAAAAAGGATAAATCTCCCTTACAGAAAAATTCCAAGTAATATGTGTAGATATTTCTCCCCTCAAGGTGGTGGAGCTTAATTTTTCTACCTTTGAGTGTGGGTTGGACTTAATGACTTGCTTTCAAAGAACAGAGCATCAAAAAGGGAAAATGTTTAATTTTTAAATATGTTCACATAAAAAGTTGTATATAAATGATTTATTCATACTAGTCAAAACTGGATAACAACCCAAATGGCCATCAATACATGAACAGACAAACAAAATATGGTAGATTCAAACAACTGAATACCACTCAGCAATTAAACACATCACTGATATATATCACAATATAGATGAATCTCAAAAACACTACACTGAGCAAAGAAAGCTAGACACAAATAAATGCATGCTATTTGTAGATTTGTATGAAATCTACCCAAATAAGAAATGCTAAGCAAATTGATGGTGGAAGAAAGTAGCGCAGTGGTTATCTGGGGTGGCAGTGGGAGTGGATTGTCTGCAAAGGGGTCAGTTTCAGACTTTTGGGGGTTATGGTTACACAATTTATACATATTTGCAAAATTCATTGTACTATGGTCCTAAAATTGGCATTTTGGGATGTAAATTATGCCTCAAAGTTTATTATAAAAAAATAAGACATTTAAAAATTTCCTTTAGCTGGTGGGGTGTGGTTCAGTGATTGAGCATCAACCCAGGAAACAAGAGGTCACAGGTTTGATTCCCAGTTGGGACACATGCCTGGACTGCAGGCTCCATCCTAGTGTGGTATGTGCAGGAGGCAGCTGATCAATGATTCTCTCTTTCTCCCTTCCTCTCTCCAAAATCAATTTAAAAAAATTAAAACATTTCCTTTAGCTTCTCAAAACAAAGTGTTTTATTACACTAAATAAGAAAACTTCAGTGTATAACCCTCAAATAGATAGTATAATTTTGTCCATTTAGTTGTACTATTCATAAAGTATACAGTAATTTGTGCATTAGCTTAGTTGTACTCATAGCATACTCTCCTGAATATTAATTTAGCGCCTATGATAAGCACCTTTTTAGGAACTGTTTAGAAAAGGCATTGCAGCCATGGAAACACAACTGCTAGGGTGTCACTATAATAAAGGTCTGATAGGACCTATTTCAGTTTGGAAATTACATGACATTTGGTGTAGCCTGTCCAGCAGTGCTCCTTCATGTAAAGATATAAAATTCTCAATCTCTTTTCTGCAGGTGAGAGGTGATCTGACCTAATACTCCAAATGATGGGCCATAAACTCCAAGTGATGGAGCTCTTTGCAAGAACATTTATTTGAGGTTGGTTTCTCCATTCCAAGGGGTCATAAGCCTTACTGGAAAAAAGACATCTAAAAGATTTTATGAGCTCAAAATAGCCAATACTGCTCCCATCTATCACTCCTCTTTTGATTGGAAGAAGGTAAAGAAGAATCTCATACTCTTGTTTCCATATCCCAGCTCTATTTCCATCACTGGAATGATTAGTTTAACATTGGTCTTTGAAGAGAAAAGTTACCTAAACATGACATATCTATGAAGTGGGGCTCTCTCTCAGAATTAAAACAATGCTGAGAAGTGTGAGGTGCAATCTATAAGGAAACTATAGAATGGTACAGCTTTTCAAATTACTCTCCTTTAAGATGTCACATCTTTAGCGATGAATTATGGAGGTAATATATTTAATGTTAAACTCTCAATTTACTTTTAATTATATTTTAATACCATAATTGTTATCACTATTCCTCAATAACAGGCACTATTTCCATCTGTAAACAATGAGAAAAAGAGTGAAAAATGAAATTTTCTTTGAGAATGCAACAAAAAATGATTGATTATATCCTTTCATTTTAAGAAAGGATATAATCAATCTTTATCCTCCAAGCTTTTCATATTTTTCTTTCTCTGTTCTCATCAAAGTTGTGTTTGTATCTAACTGTCAGATCTAAATAATAAAGTGTGTATGGGTTGGTGGAAACTTATTTTATTGTGAATCTGTGTGATTATTGCACTTTAAATTCCATTGAAACAAGAGAGATTATAAATTATTAAAACAAATATTTTATTATATGCAAATAATGAAATAATGTTAATTTTCTAGAATTTTTCAGAAACTACAAATTTGTTCATGCATAAAATTTGATTATTTTATTTACTCCTCAAACATACTTGATGAGTTAGAGAAAACTGTCAACCCCATTTCATAAAAGAGAAATTGAGGTATCATATACTATAGCTTCCTTCTGTACACAATAGTAAATGTCATTGGCAGCACTGGGACTATAAATCATATTTTTATTTCTAATCTAATCTGATGGTTAATTTTATGTCTCAACTTGACTAAGCTACAGGGTATAAGATGTCTGGCTTTTATATATATATATATATATATATATATAATAAAAGAGTAATATGCAAATTGACCATTACCCGAGACACCTAAGCCACGCCCACCAGCCAAGCCACACCTCCCAGCCAATCAGAGCATCTGTATGCAAATTAACCCAGCCAAGATGGAGGCTGGCAGCCATGGAGCTAGAGCAAACCAGAGGCTTCTGTTGTAACTGCCTGCCTAGGCTGGCTGAGCCTCTGCTCACGGCCACGCCCACCAGCCAATCAGAGCAGCTGTATGCAAATTAACCCAGCCAAGATGGAGGCTGGCAGGGCGGCTCTGCACTGGGAGCCTCCGCAGCCAGCACAGCTGTGCTGAGTGTGTCAGCTCAGTGGGGGGGTGTCCGGCCTGGGGCCTCCTCAGGGCATCCAGGAGCGCCCGTCCCTGGTCCACTGCCTGGCTCCACCCCCCCAGGGCTTTCTGGGGGCATCCAGGAGCAGCCATTCTGAGTCCGCTATCTGGGTCCACTCCCTGGGGGCCTCCTGGGGGCATGCAGGAGCACCTGTCCTGGGTCCACTGCGTGGCTCCACCCTGGGGGCCTCCACAGGGCTTGTGGGAGCGTCTGCTGCACAGTGTGGAGCATCCAAAGCCAGTCCACTGCCCGGCTCCACCCTGGGTGTGTTTGCTCAGCAGCATGGCCCCACTGAGGGATCCTGCACTAGCGTCCGCCCCTGGCTCACCACACAGCTCTGCGCTAGGTGTGCCCCCTCAGCAGTGGGGGCCCACCAGGCATGTGCGATTGTGGTCCCTCTGGTGGGAAACGTCCAGGCCTACACTCACCAGCCCTCCCACCCCCCAGTGCACGAATCCTGAAGGAGCTGTGGGCAGCCTGAAAATGGCCCTCAGCCCCTCACCCAGGCTAGCCAGGCATGCCAGCAGGTGGATATCCCCCCCCACAAGGTGTCCCAGACTGCAAGAGGGCACAGGCCAGGCTAAGGGACCCCCCACCCCTGAGTCCACAAATTTTTATATATTATATATATAAATTATATATATATAATTTAATAAATTATATATTAATAATTTAATAAATTATATATAATTTAATAAATTATAATTTAATAAATTATATATTATGTATATAAATTATATATATATAATTTCTAAGTGTGTCTGCGAGGGTGTTTCTGGGTGAGGTTAACATCTGAGTCTGTGGGCTGACGAAAGCAGAATGCCCTCCCAATGTGAATGGGCCTCCTCTAACCCCCTGAAGGCTTCAATAAAATGGCAAGTAAGAAAGAATTCTTTCTCTCTGCCTGGCTGTCACCTCTGCCTCTGGATTCAGACTTGGATTAAAACTTACACCACCAGCTCTTCTGGCTCCTTGACCTCATATTGGAATCATATTATTGTCTTTCCTGAGTCTCCAGCTTTCTGACTACAGATCTCAGACTTCTCACTACCACTAATTGGTTAAGCCAATAATTCTCTCTCTCTCTCTCTCTCTCTCTCTCTCTCTCTCTCTCTCTCTCTCTCTCTCTCTCTTTCTCCACTTCCTGTTCTTCTGGAGAATTCAAACTTCTACATTTAATATTTCCATAATAGTAGGGGTTCTTGAAGTTAATGCACATCATATTCACTCAAAATTCTGATTTTTAACAAGATTCCCAGGTAACTATGAGGCATACCAAAGTTTGAGAATCATAGTATATTACTTTACTAGAGACCCAGTGCATGATTTTGTGCATGGGTAGGGTCTGGCTGGCCCACTCTGATGGGGCCCATTTTTCTGGGTGAGCTGGGGGAAGGTTTGGCTGACTGGCCCCACCCCTGATTGGAGTATTGGAGGCCCAAGGGGGTGGGGCTGGCTGGGAGGAGGGGCTGCAGGTGGTTGGTCAGCCAGCCTGCACCGATCGGGGTGTTGGGGGCTGATCAGGGGCTGGGCTGGCTGAGGGGGCCTGGATCAGGCTGGTTGGCTGCTGCAGTGTGTTTCATAGCCACCGGTCATTCTGGTTATTCCACCATTCAGGTTGCTAGGTTTTTAGAGTCCCGGTGCACAAAAATTTGTGCACTCAGGGGGGTCCCTCAGCCCGGCCTGTACCCTCTCACAGTCTGGGAACCCTCAGGGGATGTCCACCTGCTGGCTTAGGCCCACTCCCCAGGGGATTGGGCCTAAACTGGCAATCAGACCTCCCTCTGGCAGCCCAGGAGCCTTCAGAGGATGTCCACTTGCCAGTGGGGAGCAGACCTAAGCTGCAGTGCTGCTGAGGAGGCAGGAGAGGCTCCTGCCACCACCGCTGTACTGGCAGCCGTCAGCCTGGCTTGTGGCTGAGCAGAGCTCCCACTGTGGGAGTGCACTGACCACCAGGGGCAGCTCCTGCATTGAGCATCTTCCCCCTGGTGGTCAATGTGTGTCATAGTAACCAGTCATTCCCAGTTGTTCTGCTGTTAGGGTCAATTTGCATATTACCCTTTTATCATATAGGATAGAGGCCTGGTGCATGGGTGGGGGCTGGGGTTTGTCCTGAAAGGTGTTCTGGATCAGGGTGGGGGTCCCGCTAGGGTACCTGGCCAGCCTGGGTGAGTGGTTGATGGCTGTTTTCAGGCTGGCCACAGCCCCTTCAAGGTGGGTGTCCTCCCCTGGGGTGCCTGGCTAGCCTGAATGAGGAGCTGAGGTCTGTTTTCAGGCTGGCCACAGCCCCTTCATGGAGGGGGGTCCTGCTGGGGTGCTTGGCCAGCCTGGGTGAGTGGCTGATAGCTGTTTGCAGGTGGGCCAAGGCTCCCAGCCACCCAAGCTCCCAGTGAGGCTGGCTGGAAGCAGGTATCTGGGGTTTATTTATCTTCTATAATTGAAACATTGTTGCCTTGAGCAGAGGCCACATCCAGCCAAGGCAGTCAGGAACCTTAGCTTCCTCCATCGCCATGGCAAGCCTCCTGCTTGTTCCAGCTCCATGGCTGCCAGCCGCCATCTTGGCTGGGTTAATTTGCATATAGCCGCTCTGATTGGCTGGTGAGCATGGCTTAGGTGTAGCAGAGTGACACCAATTTGCATATTACTCTTTTATTAGATTAGACTAGGGGCCCGGTACATGAAATTTGTGCATGGGGGATGGGGGGTTCCTCAACCCAGCCTGAACCATCTCACATATTGGGAGCCTTCAAGGGGTGTCCTACTGATGGCTTAGGCCCACTCCCTGTTCCCCTGGGGGAGTGGGCCTAAGCTGCAGTCTGGCCTTCCTTTGTGGGAGGCAACCAGACTAATCAGGGAAAGCCACCCAGCCTCATCACCCTACTGCTTCAGCCACTGCCATTCACCACAGCCACCAAGGTGTTTTCATGGACTCCAGGCCCTTCACCATGAAAAAATGACAACTTTCTTTAGGTATTTTCAAGATGTGTCTTTCATAGGATATGACATTTCTTTCTTTCTTTTTGTTTATCCTCACCTGAGGATATGTTTCCATTGATTTTTAGAGAATGTGGAAAAGAAGGGGAAAACAGAGAGAAACATCAAAGTGAGAGAAACACTTTGATTGATTGCCTCCTGCATGAGCCCTGACCTGGGCCCCGGCCAAGGAAGAGCCTGCAACTTAGGTACATGCCTTGGTCAGAATTAAACCCAGATCCTGCAGTCAGCAGGCTGAGGCATTATGCACTGAGTCAAACTGGCTAGGACAGGATATGACATTTCTTAGCCCTCCAGCAGTGGATCTTCTTTTTTTTTAGTCCAGGAGTGTGGTAGAAAAACCCTATATTGCTCTTTTGGATTCTTATTACCCAAGTTACTAAGAATATTACCAGTGGCATACAGGGAGCTTAGCCAATGAGCAGTAAGAAAAGGTGTTTCCTCTGTAGTTGACTTCGATCACTGGCTCCACCCCTGCCAAGGCCTGTAACTTCTGGCCAAGGATTCAGGACTGGGCAGGGGACCCCAAAGTCCCTCTGATTGCCAGCTTCACAGAGCCCAGGACTCTGCGATCACCAGCTCTGATCCTGCCTCCTGCCATTGCCAGCTCTCCCTTGCCCCACTGGCAGTCTCTGGCCAAGGCTACAAGCTTGGGCAGGGGACCCCCAAACCCCTGCTTTGCCAGTCCCACTGGTGCCCAGACCCCTGTGATCGCAGGCTGCACCCCTCCCCCTCCAATCACTGACTCTGTGGAGCCCTGGTCCCTGCGATCTCTAGCCTTGCCCTGCCCCGGCCTGAGCCCTCTAGCCCAGGCCTTATGCCTGGGTAGGGCACCTCATACTCCTCCAATCACTGGCTATGCCCTTGCCCATGCCTAAGGCCTCTGGCGAAGGCCTCTGATCTGGGCAGGGAACCCCTAGCCCCTTCTGATCACCTGTTCCGCCTCTTGGGCCCCCCGCCTCCCCTGCCACCTACCTGGCTAACAGGTCTGACCACTTCAGTGTCAGGGCTGAGATTAACTGGGTGCCGACACCTTGTGGCCATGGGAGTGGCCATCTTTGTCATGGAGTGATGCCTAATTTGCATATTAATCTTTTATTAGATAGGATATAGATAATCCAATGCCCTTTTGATACAGAGATATGGAAAAATTCAAGAACACCTGAAATCATCTATGTATTATACTGGCTAATGTTTTGTGATGATTAAGTGCCAGACTATATTGAGAGTGCTTTACTTATGTTAACTTATTTACTTCTCACAACATCCCAGATGCAGGTACTATTATTCTCCAATTTATCAGTGAAAAATTGGGGCACAGAGAGGTTAAATGACCCAAGTAACCTGTCCAAGGCCATGCAGCTAATGAGTCAGATACATCAGAAGACCACACCCTTAGCCACTCTGCCCTCCTATCTCTCCACTAAGCATTGATTTCATAGGAAATTATGAATGTTGACTTATTCTGACAACAATCTGGCACAGCACTTAGGAATATATTCTCTTAACTCCAATATCATTAAGGTTTGATACGCTTTCTCTTACCATATTCAACACACCTCAGAATGAAATTTACACTCTTTATTCTTTATTACCTATAGATAAACCCACTTAATCCATACTAAAACATGAATATGAATCATTAATATGACTTCATAAAGTGAGGGGAGGAGGAAATAGCTATCATTTTCTGAGTGTTTACTATGTGCTAAGCCTTTGGTAAGTACTTTTCCAGCATTTTGTCACTGAAGCCTTTCCTCTGTGGCTTATTCTTTGAATGTTTCCTATAGGACTCACCCGATTCTAACCGTCACAAAGCATCAGTCACCTGGGAGCTTTTGAAACATACAAACACCAGGTCCAAGCCCCAGAGAGTCTGAACTAAGGTGAGCCTTAAAACTCCTAGTTGGTCTGAGGGTGCAACCAGAGTTGAAAACTTCTATGCACTAGATGCTTTACATGTATGTGCCAGTGGGCATTGGCATTACTTCCCTCACTGTGTGAGAAAACTGGTTCAGAAAGTTTAAATACCAGTAACATGGCCAAGTGACTAAGGGGTAAGCTGAGGATTTGACCCTGTCCTGTTGACTTAAAAGTCTGTTGCCATAAACAGCACTCTATTCCATTCAGGAGTAATACCATTTGCAGGATTTAATTAGGGCTGGCCTGGCTGGATTGCATTTCCTCTCCTCTCTGCAGGCTTCCGCTTTCCAGTGTTCTCATTTAAAAGCTTATGCCATGGCACATTACTTGGGCTTTAACAGCTCCGCAGTGAAGTTAGGACATCTTTCCAGATGGCAGCCAAGCTCCTGTCTAGAGTGAAGCACAACTAGCCCTGGGGGGAGCCTGCATTATCCCTCCACAGCCTATCCCTGGGATTTGAATAATGCGCCTCATGTTCAGAGTAAATTAGTTTAGTCAGTTTCCAGTCGCTGACTCAAAGGGAGATGTTGGATTTAGGCAGCTGGCCAGAAGGCAGCTGCCCGGAAGTATTTCTATAAACCTCCACGTTGTGAACATAACACCAATTGGGGCTTTTGAGCTCAGATTTTGTTAATTTTTTAAAAACTTCACTCTGAGGTAATTTTTGCAGAGAAAAATAAAGCCCTTATACCTGACTCTTCTTTGGCCACTGTGAGCTTAACCTCTTCTCTGGGAGCAGGAGAGAGAGGAGAAGGTCCTTGGTCTTTGGGCCTCAATTAATAATCACCCTTTACATTTGCATTTATACTCATTCCAATTATTCTCTACACAAGCCTCATGAGCTCATAGGATACTATGAGAAGCCACATTTCTATGCTCTGTATTTTAAATGAAGCTTGCAACCCTCCCAAAAGTACATCAGTGTCCAGCAGGGAGGGTGTGCGGGCAATGCACACATGGCTCCTCCACAAAATGATGGTGTGTCCTATTCACTCTGCTTTTGGCACAGAGTGACTCAGTGGCAGCCTGTGTGTTCACAGCAGGCTATGCAAGGCCTTTGCAGAGCCCCCTGGAGGGAACTCAGAGCAGTGCCCATGCTTTCAGTTTCTCATAGGAAAGGACAGACTATCTTTTTCTAGGAGAGATGCTCCTTTAAAAGAACTAGAACTGCAAGATAATCCTGGAAGCTTAGCATCCACATGTAAGAATGACCTCTCAGAAGGAGAGCATGGAGAGGCTGAAATGACAATGCCTGGCAACAGTAGCTCTAATTTATGTCAAAAGCTGAGATTTCTTTGAACATATACCACATATTGTTATGCAATAGCCTTTAAAGGAAAAATAAATCAATTTGAAGGTGAGAAAGTAAGTCTTATTTATTCAATATTAGCAAGTACAACTCTTAGAGAAAATAGCAACTGTCTAGCAGGGCCTTCAAAAGTTTTCTGAACAGCCCTAACCAGTTTGGCTCGGTGGATAGAGTGTTGGCCTGCGGACTGAAAGGTCCCAGGTTCGATTCCAGTCAAGGGCATGTACCTTAGTTGCAGGCACACCCCCAGTAGGAAGTGTGCAGGAGGCAGCTGATGGATGTTTCTCTTTCATCGATGTTCCTAATTCTCTATCCCTCTCCCTTCCTCTGTAAAAAATCAATAATTTTTTTTTTTAAAAAGTCTTCTGAACAAATGAGGAGATATATTTGGAGGCACGACATTTTTTTTTATCCTTGATTTTTTTTTGTTTTTGTTTTTGTTTTAATTTTGTTTTATTACTTTAAGTATTACAAAGAGGGTTAAATAAGTTTATATTTTTTCCCCTTGACCTTCCCCCATCCACCCCTACCCCCAGTGTCTTGTGTCCATTGATTATGCTTATATGCATGCATACAAGTCCTTCAGTTGATCTCTTAACTCCCTCCCAACCCTCCCAAGCCTTCCTGCTGTAGTTTGACAGTCAATTTAATGCTGTTCTGCCTCTGTATCTGTTTATGTTCATCAATTTATAACGCTCTTTATTATCCATAAAAAAGTGAGGACATGTGGTATTTTTCTTTCATTGACTGGCCTATTTCATTTAGCATAGTGCTCTCCAGCTCCATCCATACTGCTGCAAGTGGTAAGAAGCCTTTCTTTTTTACAGCAGCATTCCATTGTGTAGATGTACAATAGCTTTCTAATTCATTCATCTGCTGATGGGCACTTAGGCTGTTTCCAAATATTAGCTATGGTAAATTGTGCTGCTATGAACATAGGGATGCATATATCCTTTCTGATTGGTGTTTCTGGTTTCTTGGGATTGTTAACGAAAAAACTCAGTGAAACCTGTAGAGAATTTTATGAGTTTATTTGAGCCAAAATGTCGACATATGCCGGGAAGCAGAACCTCAATGAATTGAGATAATGCTCTGTAGAATGGGAGTTTACACAGTGTTTTTATAAATTTACCATCAAAAGGAAAACACGTAAGTGGGTTACATGAAATTCATTGGTGATAGATGAAGGAGGTGGGATAAAGCAAAGCGGGGAAATCCCTGGGATTGGATAAAAAGCAAAATGACGTACAGATACCCAGGTGAGTGTAGGAGCAATTAACATGATAATGAAGGACATTTGGTTGTGGTATCCATCCTGGCGCCCAGCACATTTGGCTCAGTAAAGATTAAAGGTGATTCCCGTCAGGGAAAACACTGTCCCAGGATGTGGCCACCCACCATAACCTGTTTGTAGATAAATATCTAATTTTCAGACCATCTTTGTGATCACTCTAGGTCTCTGAGCCTGTGGGAATGCCATGCAGGCCTCCGCTGAGCCTTTTCAGGCTAGCATGTGGCTCCTTTTGTCCACAGGATATATTCCTAGAAGTGGGATTGCAGGGTCAAATGGGAGTTCCATTTTTAATTTTTTGAGGAAACTCCATACTGTCCTCCATAGTGGCTGTACCAATCTGCATTCCCACCAGCAGTGCAGGGGAGATCCTTTTTTTCCGCATCCTCTCCAGCACTTGTTGTTTCTTGATTTGTTGATGACAGTCATTCTGACAGGTGTCAGATGATACCTCATTGTTGTTTTGATTTGCATCTCTCAGATGAGTAGTGACTTTGAGCATGTTTTCATATGTCTCTTGGCTTTCTGAATGTCCTCTTTTGAAAAGTGTCTATGTAGGTCCTTTGCCCATTTTTTTATTGGATTGTTTATCTTCCTTTTGTTAAGTTTTATGAGTTCCTTGTAAATGTTGGAGAGTAAACCTTTATCAGTGATAACATTGGCAAATATGTTTTCCCATGAAGAGAGTTTTCTTGTTGTTTTGTTGATGGTTTCTTTTGCTGTGAAAAACTTTTTATTTTGATGTAGTCCCATTTGTTTATCTTCTCTTTAATTTCCAATGTCCTAGGAGCTTTATCGGTGAAAAAATTGCTTCGGCATATGTCTGAGATTTTGTTGCCTTTAAATTCTTCTAGTATTTTTATGGTTTCTCATCTTACATTTAAGTCCTTTATCCATTTTGAGTTTATTTTTGTGTATGGTGTAAGTTGATGGTCTAGTTTCATTTTTTTTGCATATATCTGTCCAATTTTCCCAACACCATTTATTGAAGAGACTGTCTCCACTCCATTGTATGTTCTTGCCTCCTTTGTCAAATAGTAATTGAGCATATTGGTTTGGGTCAATTTATGGATTCTCTATTCTATTCCATTGATTTATATGTCTGTTCTTGTGCCAGTACCAGGCAGTTTTGAGCACGGTGGCTTTGTAATATAGAAAATATCTGGTATGGAGATCCCACCTACTTTGTTCTTTCTCAGGATCGCTGCAGCTATTCAGGGTCTTTTTTTATTCCAGATGAATTTGTGGAGAGTTCGTGCTAGGTCTGTGAAATATGCCGTTGGTATTTTAATGGGAAGTGCATTGAATTTATAGATTGCTTTAGGTAGTATGGACATTTTGATGATGTTGATTCTACCAATCCATGAACATGGTATGTTCTTCCATCTGTTTATGTCTTCCTCTATCTCTCTTTTTCAACATTCTGTAGTTTTCTGAGTAGAGGTCTCCTACCTCTTTAGTTAATTTTATTCCTAGATATCTTAATTTTTGTGGTGTGATGGTAAATGGGATTGCTTCTGTAGTCTCTCTTTCTATAAGTTCACTATTGGTGTATAGAAATGCCATAGATTTCTTAGCATTAATTTTGCATCCTGCTACATTGCTGAATTCATTTATTAAGTCTAATATTTTTTTTAACGGAGTCTTTAGGATTTTCTATGTACAATATCATGTCATCTGCAAATAAGGAGTCTTACTTCTTCTTTTCCAATTTGGATGCCTTTTATTTCTTCTTCCTGTCTAATCGCAATGGCTAGTACTTCCAGTACTCTGTCAAACAGGAGTGGTGAGAGTGGGCATCCCTGTCTTGTTCCTGTTTTAAGGGTAAATGGTTTTAGTTTTTGCCCGTTGAGTATGATGTTGGCTGTGGGTTTGTCATATACGGCTTTTATTATGTTGAGGTATGATCCTTCTATTCCCACCTTGCTGAGAGTTTTTGTCAAAAATGGGTGTTGGATTTTGTCAAATGCTTTTCTGCATCAATTGATATGACTATGTGGTTTTTATCTTTCAATTTGTTTATATGATGTATGACATTTATTGATTTGTGGATATTGTACCATCCTTGCATCCCTGGGATAAATCCTACTTGGTCACGGTGTATGATCTTTCTGATGTACTGCTGGATCCGATTTGCTAGGATTTTATTGAGGATTTTGGCATCTATGTTCATGAGGGATATTGGCTTATAATTCTCTTTCATTGTGTTGTCTTTGTCTGGTTTTGGTATTAGGGTAATGCTGGCTTCATAGAATGAGTCTGGAAGTGTTCCTTCCTCTTGAATTTTTTTGAATAGTCTGAGGAGGATAGGTTTTAGATCTTCCTTAAATGTTTGGTAAAACTCCCCTGTGAAGCCATCTGGCCCCGGGCTTTTGTTTGCTGAGAGCTTTTTTATTACTGCTTCAATTTCTTCCATAGTGATTGGCCTATTAAGATTTTTAGATTCTTCCTGATTGAGTTTTGGAATGTTGTATTTTTCTAGGAATATGTCCATTTCCTCGAGGTTGTCTAGTTTGTTGGAGTAGAGTTGTTCATAGTAATTTTTAACAATCCTTTGTATTTGTGGGGTTTGTTGTTATTTCACCTCTATCGTTTCTGATTTTGTTTATTTGAGTCCTTTCTCTTTGTTTCTTGGTGAGCTTGGTGAGCTTGGCTTGTTTATCCTTTCAAAGAACCAGCTCTTGGTTTCGTTGATCTTTTGTATTGTGTTTTTTTTGGTCTCTGTGTCATTTATTTCTGCTCTAATCTTTATTATCTCCTTCCTTCTGATCACTCTGGGCCTTTCTTGTTGCTATCTTTCTGATTCTTTGAGTTGTAAAGTTAGATGATTTACTACCATTTTTTCTTGTTTTTTGAGGTAGGCCTGCAGAGCTATAAATTTTCCTCTTAGGATTGCTTTCATTGTGTTCCATAGGTTTTGGATTGTAGTGTTTTCCTTGTCATTAATTTCCAGAATGTTTTTAATTTCTTCTTTTATCTCATTGGTAACCCAATCTATATTTAATAACATGCTCTTCAGCTTCCAAGAGTTTGAATGTTTTGGGTTGTTTTTATTGTAGTTTATTTCTAATATTATGCCATTGTAATCTGAGAAGATGCTTGATATGATTTTAATCTTCTTAAATTTGGGGAGACTTTGCTTGTGACCCAATATATGGTCTATTTTTTAAAATGTTCCATGTGCACTTGAGAAGAATGTATATTACGCAGCTTTGGGGTAAAATGTTCTGAAGATGTCAATTATGCCCATCTGATTTAGTGAGTCATTTAGGATTTCCGTGTCTTTGCTGATTTTTTGTCTAGAGGATTTATCCAGTGATGTCAGAGGTATATTAAAGTCCCCTACTATGATTGTATTGTTGTCTATCTCTCCCTTGATATCTTCCAGGAGTTTTTTTATGTATTTGGGAACATTATGTAGGAAAAAGAGAAGGTTGGCAAAGTCATTCTGCAGTTTTCAAGTATGAATACTGGATCCTCATTAAAACATGCACATCAATATCAATAATATCATTAATAGTCAACACACTGGCTAGAAGATAAAGTGCTGTAGGAGAAACTGGAGCTGGCATGCTGCCATGAGGGCTTACGTGATCACAGGGTCTTTTCTCTGGGAAGAGGTTTTTCTCTTGATTTTCACCCCTTCCTCTCCCACCCATTGTCCCCTAAGAATCAGGTGACAAGCTCAGAACATAGTGACCTGCCCAGTGACTAAAGCCATGTCAGAGTCTTGGCTTTGCTGCCTTTTCTTCCTTGTTTCCTACCCACTTCACATCCAAACAAAATAAGGGCTTCCTGTCTCCATTACCTGGTCATCTCCCTCACCACTGAGGACTGCAGCAGCCTCCATGGACAGCACTTCCCTGAGGACATAGGGCCAGCCTTTGCCATAGACTGCTTCTCCTACTGCAGCGCATCTCAATACAGAGGCAGTTTTTCTCCCCAAGAGACACAAGCCTATTTCTGAAAACAGTTTTGGTTGTGATAAGTAATGGAGTCTTTGTCACAAACAGTCACAGATGCTGCTGGCATCTAGTGAGTAGGCCGGTGATGCTGTTAACATCCTGCAAAGCGCAGGTCAGATCCTGACAAGAGTTATCAGTTAAAAATGTCAATGGTGCTGACGCCAAGGAACTTGCTGTAAAATAAGAGGGATGTAATCCCCACAAGCATTGTAGCACTTTTATTTGGTTTTCCAGAGACAGTCTAATTCTGTAAGTTTCCTCACAGCCTTTTTACACACACACACACACACACACACACAAAATTTTGGACAAAAACCCTCGAGATTGAGTTCTAGGATGTTTATATCACCAAGTGTCTAACCAAACACACCTTTTCTAATGGTCTGCTAATGCCCCAAGACAGAGCTCAAACCTCTACGTTATGAAACACTGAGGTGCATTCCTTGTCTTCCCAATAGATTAAAAACAGTCTTATTTCATTGCTAGTTCATGCTTATCTTTGTGTGTGATTCTAACCCCATTGTTCCAGGGCTCAGTCTGTAGTCCTAAAGGCTTATTCAACATTTCTCCCAGCCAACAGTTAAGATTCTCATAAAAAAAAATAGAGCACTTGGTGTCCTATTGTAACATTGAAGAGCTGCTTACATGGAAATACAGTTAGGCTCTCCTGAACTACTTGTCATGTAAGTACTGTCCACCAAACAATGCTCTGCAGTCATTCTCAAGAAACATACACACACACACACACACACACACACACACACAAATGACTTTTTGTGTGAGGGGCACCAGCGTAAGCAGATTCTGAAAATTCCAGGCAAAGCCTAGGGCTGGGATCACAATCTCATAGAAATTTGTAATCTTCACGTGATAAGCATGGAAAAGGGGGGGAAGGTCATATTTCTCATGCCCAGTCTCCCCTATTTGGAATGTGAGAGGGAAGGAGAGTGAGATTATGGGGCAAGCAAGTTGCTATGCTCTTCTTTTTGGAGTTTCTGTCATGCAATAAAAGGCCCACAGTGGATTTTGCTCTTACTGTGACACAAGAGGTTCCATTGACTCCACTGTAGAACTTATATTAGAGGCACTGGAATATATTTTAGGATATCAAATATGGGAGCTAACAATATAAAACACATGAAATTCTATCTCAAATTATATCAAATGAATATAGATATTGATATTGGCATTGATATTTCAAAGCATGTGGAGAATGAAGATGGAGATGGAATAAGGAAGACCTGGGGGGAAATCAGGAAGAGCAAGGTTGAGAAAGCACTCAAATTCTCAAGAGGTCTGCCGACCCATGAGAGCTGGGCAGAACAAAGCAGGTCAGAGCTTCCCTCCCCCAGAGGCTTCTAGTGAAAGACTGCTGGGCTAATCAACCTTCAAGTCTTCACTTCATGATCCAATCTGCCTAATTAAAAAATTTCATCTCAGAGGGACTGGTGAAAAGTGGCGGCTGTATAGAGGCACAGGTCCTGCATCTTCTTCGGGAGCGGACCCAGTGAGCTGCTGAAGCCAGTTTCACTCAGCCCGAATTGGCTCAGGAGATTCAGCTGAGAGTGACTTTTAGCCTGGGGTCTGCCGGAGAACACGGGGCAACCGCTTGGCGTTGAGATTTCTCCCGGAGCGGTGGCTCTGTGGGGGAGTCCACGCCATCCCAAGGGGGAGAGTGCCTCGCATCACAAGCCGGCACATCCAGGAGCCCTGCAGCGGAGGTGCCCCGGGACCAGCCAGGACTCCAGGAGCACCAGAGCCCACGGAGATGCAGACTCAGAGGAGCCGCGCGCCCTCCCACGAGAAAGTTGGAATTCGCTGAGATAAAGTTGCGATTTGTTCCAGGTGAGAGACGACCGAGTGTGTGTGCGCGTGCGCGCGCACAGGCGTGCAAGCGGGTGCGCAGGGGAAATCTGCACCCCTCAAACCTCTCCACCCCCCGGAGCCAGCAAAATCCACGAGGGGGAGGGGAACCCGTGAGGCTGCTGGCAGAAAGGAATTCTGACAAAATTGGCCCGTAACTCGATTGGGTGCCAGAGGGCAGCCTCAGACCCTGCCAGTGTCCCTGGAGGCTGCTAACGCCGGGGCAGAGAGGAAGGGCAGAAGGGTCTGGGATTTTATTTTATTTTATTTTATTTTATTTTATTTTATTTTATTTTATTTCTTCTCATCTCTCATTAAATCCTCGCTTTTGACTGTCGAGCTCATCACACAGGAGCACCCAGTTGGGGTCACTGCAGGGGAACATTCTTTTTTTGTGGAACCTGGGGATCAGAGCGGGGAGAGAGCACCAGCTCTGGGGCAGACCACTCCCCCAAGCCCGTATTGAGTGCTGTAAGGAAAACGAGGTCTACATAATGGCTAGAGAGGACAGCGAGCCCTGAAGGGGATCCCAGGAATACTGCCACCCAAAAGCTGAACAACAAACTGACCCTTCTGTAAACAGGCAGTCTGGAAACAAAGAAATACTGCCTGCTTTAAAATTAGGACTGTGATCCACAACACGGAAGAGCAGTGTATCACAGGTAACTTCAATCCTCCCCTAAATACCTGACAGAACAAAAGAGAGTCAAACCGAAGAGAAGAGAAAGTGAATGACCCTCATTACTGTACATTTTTATTTTTATTTTTTCACCTTTTACCGAAGAAACTAATTTTTTT
>PVJC01019279.1:0-30368 GCA_004026665.1 Murina feae
GAGGGAGGGGGCTTCTCAGCAAAAGGAGGGTCTGAGGAAGGGCTGTGTTCATTCAGGGAGCTGCAAGTCAGCTTAAGACATGGGCTTAGACAGATGGCGATGAGGCTGGGAGCCATGAACAGGCTCTGGTCGCCTTGGATTTCAGGTGGATGCGTCTGTCCTCACTCCCATGGGCACTGGGAAGACACAGAATGTTCTGGGCTTGAGCAGACATGAGATGATCTAGAAGGGGAGAAGCTGAAGGCAGGGAGGCCAGTGAGGAGGCCGGACCAGCAATCCAGACAGGAGAGATGGGGCCTGAACCATCTGGCAGAGACACGGGGAGAAACGGCTGGATGCTACAGGTAGTTAAGGAGGATTTGGTGTCGGAGTAAAGACTGATGGCAGTCACTGGGCGGATGGAGGAGTCGTCAGGGGTTCAGGAGGCGTGCAGGTGAAGGGGGAGGATGCAGAGCTGGATCTGAACCCGAAGCACCTGTGGGGCATCCCCGTGGGGGCGGACGTGTGGGAGAAAGTGCCGCCAAGTGGATGCCGGCCTGAACACCACAGGGGACAACTGTCAGCGCCCACCCAGCACCCACTCAGCTGGTGATAGTAGGCACAGAAGGTACGTACCACGGTTGGGGCATTGATGATGGAGAGGTTATAGCCGAACTGAAAAGTTCCACCAATGCCAGCTGCACAGACAGTCTGCAGCAGGACCCTGCCCTGAGTCTAAGGAGAGAAGGGAGGACACGGAGTGAGTAATAACAGCCTCCACCACCTCCCAAGATCAGAACCTACCAGTTATAACACTGCAATGCATTTGAACCAGGCCATGAGAGGAAATCGAGGCACAGCAGAGAGGAGTTACTCAGGTCACGTGGCTGGCAGAGAGCAGAACTCCACCCCGGCTTCTGCTCTGAAAATCCAGCAGATTCTGAAAGCTCTTTACTCTCCAAAGGTGTAACAGTGAACTCCTTCCCTCGGCTGTCTTCCTAGGCATTCACAAAGCAGCGGACTACATCAAAAGCAAGTCGTGGACCTTTTCCCAGTAAATCATACTGCCTTTCTTGTTTTGGCAAATTTGTCTGCAAATTTAAAGTGCTACAAATCAAAGTTATTATTATTTTTTAAATAAGTAGAAGTTTCATGGCAGAAGGATATTTGGCTAAAGAGTTTCTGAAGAATTCCCCGAGGGCCACTCATTCACTCATCAGTGCAATTCCAAGTGCCTGTCCCATCCAGGCACTGTACTGAAGGCAGTATATACAGCCAGGGAAGAGACATGTATTCACCATTTGGCGAGATACTGTGCGGGGGATGGTGGGAGATGAGGTGGGGATGGGGTGGGGAGAGGCTCCAGAGGGCAGGATTCTGCCAGAGACCTTGCCACAGGTCTGCAGACAGATCCATGACAGGCACCCTGCCTGCCCACCGCTCCTGTAAGGCCCACGTAACTCCCTTCCAAGCTGGAAGCTGCAGGAGGAAGCCAGGTGAGGACCCAGGGTTTAGTCTCACTGTAGTCACATCACAGCCCCAAATGGGCTGCAAGAGACACAATGCCTGATGATGGCATGTGAGCCCATGTGGCCGGAGATGCTGGCAGGTTTCCAAGACAGCAGGCAATGGTTTAGCCTGCTGAGATTGTAGGTGGAGACTGCCTAGAGCAAGCATGTCAAACTCGCAGCCCGAGGGCCATGTGTGGCCCACAATGAATAGTTTTGCGCCCCAGCCAATATGACTGCATGTAAAAAAACGTTTTAATAAAAATGTCGTAACTTAATTTTTACAATATCCTGTTATACATAATTATTAATAGCAAACTATAATGTTCGCTTTGACTGATTTGTGCTGCATTCATTTCCCTTACATACCTTACATGCAGGCACACCATTACTCTCCACTAATACTGGCAGCGAATATTTTAGCAGCCGATGGCCACGTCATTAGTCTTGTACTGACTTGTTTGGTGTGCGCAACAGGAAATATTTCGCTTTCAGAGAACAAGAAAAAATAGGTTTATTTGCATTATGCTTATTAATTTGGGCAGTTATTCAATGTCTCATAAGTTAATGTTCAAGAAAAAGTATTAATTTTTATTAAAAAGTTCTATTATTTTATATTAACGATGACTCATTTATTTCAGCCCTTTGTATTCAGCATGTCTCTATTGAAATAAACCTATATTTCTATGAAAATTGAAGCTTTTGTTTTTTTTTGCGGCCCTCATACACTTAAACCTTGTTTATCTGGCCCGTGTTAACCTTTGAGTTTTACATGCTTGGCCTAGAGCCATGGCTGGTCATAAAAAGCAATCAGACACTAACTATGACGGTGATTATTAATTCAGTGAACAAATATTTCTTGCCTCCCTATTATGGACATAAATCTGCTGCTCTAGGTGCTGGGGATATAGCAGTGAACAAAAGAGACAAAATCTGTGACCTCATGAACAAGGAAAGTGTATACTGTATATACTATGTCGGCTGGTGCGGCTGAGACAGGAAGCAGAGAAGGTGAGAGGGGGTGTTTGGAGCGGGTGCTCAAGGATATGCGCTGAGAAGGTGACATCTAGATAGATTTAAAGGAGATAAGGGGAAGCCCCATGCAGACAGCTCATGGAAATCAGCGCAGGGAAACCCAGAGATGAGCAGTGTGGGCTGCTCCCATTCTCTCTGTGATGCAGGAGAAGACAGGGTTTTACAGGAGATGAAGGCTGGGGAGAGAGGTGAGGATGGCACACAGTCAAAGAAGGGGCTGAGGTAGCCAGAATCGGGGCGTGTCTGACCTGCATGAGGACACAAGACAGCGCAGGCATCAGGAGGGGCGCTAGCCGGGCAGGCTGGGGTCCGCAGGTCCTGCAGATGTGTGACCACATGCAACCCTGCACTAGCCCCCAGGCCATAACTGCGCACGAACACCTGCATGCTCTTCTGGGCCCACACTCCTAACTCCACTGTACACGCAAGCACGAGAAAGTTTTTGTACATCTGACGTCTCCGTTAAGCCTTCCAGAGTGGCTATGCCTGTGCAGTTCACGCTGAGCTGCAACTCCTCCTCTGAAAGGCCAGGGCCAGGCGGGTTTTGGAATGTCGGCCTTTCCAGATCGCAGGAGGGCATCGGGCACGTACACATTTCTCCAGCACTCAGGAGAAGGGAGGCCGGCGGGGTGGCCTTTGCCCCCGGAGCGAAGCAAGCGCGCGGTCGCCGCGCGGGGGGAAGTGCGCGTGCGTAGAGTGAAGGCGGGGCCTCCATCCCACTGGGCTGAACCCCGCGGACGCGCATGCGCAGTGGCGCCCGGAGAAGTGCACACCACGACCAAAGCCGGAGCGGACGCGCATGCGCAGTGGGCGTTGAAAGGGTCGGTGCGTTCACCGCTCGCTCAAAGCACAGCCCTCTGCTGGCGCGCGCGGCCGAGGTGCACGCGCAGGGGCACCGCGCATTAGGGGAGGGGGGGTCCCTCCAGCAGATCACCTGCGTCCGAGGCTGCAAGCGTGGCTCCTGCTCGTCTTCCATCCCTCCCTGTGCTCAGCTCTGAGGTCGAAAGGCCACTCGCTCCTCCTTACTCAGCCGAGCCTGGGGTCCACCCCTGCAGACCGGGAGGGGTTCTGGTCCAAGGTACCGGGCCAAGGCCCTGCATCCGTCCCCGCAGGTCGCAGCCGAGGGCTCGGATCACCACGCTGCAGATTCGCCCGAAATCCGGCCTCGCTCCTCGCCCCCCCCCCTCCACCGCTCCCCGCCGCGGCCTTGGGGGGAGGTTCCTGCCTCGGTCACTCTCGAACCCCAGCCCCCGACGCTCCCAGCCCCTCGGCCCGGCCCCCGTGTATATCCTGATCGGGCGTCCCTAGGTCCCCTCTCCCCCAGAGGCCCTGGCCCCGGGCGGGTTTCTGAGGGCCCAGCCCTTGATTCTAGGCAGACATCCCCACGCTCACCCAGGTCAGGGTGTCCACCCCGCTCCCCGAAGGAGGGGAGGCCTCGGGAGGGACGAAGGCAGACCCACCGGTCTCGGGAGCACTGTCATCAGTCCGTCCTGGCGGAGCTGGCGAGTTTGAATGCAGAGAACCCGTCTCCGGTTGCCGCCAGGAGATTTATTTATTACGTGAGAGGCCGACCCGGCCTCGGTCCCGACCCGACGCGCTGCGAGGTGGGTGTGCAGCGCAGGGTTCGCTGGGCTGGAAGCATCTATTATTTCCCGGGGCTCCTCGGGCCCAGCATGGAACTGGCCAGAGACACTGCGTGGTCATGAGAACCCGAGGAAGTCATCAGAGCAAAGCCTGTGACGGACGTGCACCCGAGGGGATCCCGCAGCGTCTCTGTGGCTCAGGCCTTGTTTTTTGTTTGATTCTTGCTGCCCTGAATTCTTAAAAGCGTGCAGTTAGCAAGTTGCTGATATTTCATCATGGGGATTTTCTTTATGAGCTCAATTACATCAGTAGCGTTTCTAATGGTAAGTTATCCTTGAATTCTTGGGGTAAACACAACTTGCTCATAATGTGGTAACACATCATTGGTTTCAGTTGCTAATATTTTATTTAGGTAGATTTTTTTCCCAAAACAACTATTGTGTTGTTTTTTTTTTCTCAAAAATTACTGGAGAGCCTGGCTGATCTGGCTCAGTGGTTGAGCATCAGCCTATGAACCAGGAGAAGGTCACATGCCCGGGTTTCAGGCTTGATCCCCAGGAGGAAGTGCAGGAGTGCAGGAGGCAGCTGATCAATGATTCTCTCTCATCATTGATGTTTCTCCTCTTCTCTCTCTCTCTCTCTCTCTCTCTCTCTCCTTTCCTCTCCGAAATCAATAAAAATTTATTTTTTAAAAAATTAGTGGAGAAACTGTGGACTAACAACTGCTAGTGTGACAATTGATTATCTATGTGTGTGTGTGTGGGGGGGGGAATGAAAATGGATTTCTGCCTCACCCCATACAAAAAAAAAAAAAATCATTCCAGGGACACACAAATCTACTGCAAAAAAAGCAAATATTTAAACATTTTAGAAGAAAATAAAGAATACCTTAATAACTTCAGGATAAATAAAGATAAACCACATGGATTCCTTATGAAGATTTAATATCATTAAAATTAAAACTATTGCCCTGGCTGGTTTGGCTTAGTGATTACAGCGTCAGCCCAAGGACCAATTCGATTTCCAGTCAAGGGCATGTACCTTGGTTGCAGGTTCGATCCCTGGTCCAATCAGGGCGCATGCAGGATGCAACCAATCGATGTTTCTGTCTCCCCCTTTCTTTCCTCTCCCCCTCTCCTCCCTCCCTTCCACTCTCTCTGAGACTCAATGGAAAAAATATTTTTGGGTGAGGATTTAAAAAAAAATTAAAACTATGTGTTAAAAGACACCATTAAAAGGTGAAGCTAAGAGCTACCAGCTGGTGCCCTAGCTGGTGTGGCTCAGCTGGTTGGAGCCTCATCCTGTGCACTGAAGAGTTGAGGGTTTGATGCCAGACCAGGGCACATACCCAGGTTTCAGTTCAATCCTCTGGTCAGTACGCCCATGATTCTCTCTCCCCCTCTCCCTTTCTCTCTAAAATAACTTTTTAAAAAAGAGATCGAGATAAAAGGTACCAACTAGGAGGTGTCCACAAGCCCATGATCAACGATGTATAGTTGTCGTCAAAATACATAAAGAATTCCTACATATCAATAAAGGAAAGAAAATGGGCAAAGGCAATGAACAGGGAACTGACAGAAGAGGAAACTGAAGTGGCAACAACAACAACAAATAAGAACATGCTGACTTGTTATCAGCAACCAGGAAATGCAAATTGAATCCACAAGGTGGATTGTTTAATTCTGGTAACACGCAGGTGAGCTGAAGCAGCTGGAACGCTGCTATGGTTGGTGACACTATACCTTGGTGCCGTCACTGGAGAGCAGTTCGGGCGTCTCTGGTAAATTGAAGTTCCACTCCCGGGTTTGCCTCAGAGAAGCTCTGAATCCCATGCTCAAGAACTTCTGTTCACAAAGGCAACATTGTTCCTATCAGAAAACTGTTAGCCCGAATGTCAATATTCAGGAAAATAGAGAAATAAATTGTTACTGTACATCCCAGGGCCACTCATTGGGGAAGGGCAATGAAGCAGAGGAACCATATAGACCCAGGTAGATCATAATGCTGTGTGAATGTGGATGTAGAAAACTCCATAGATTGGAAAGCCTTTATATGAAGTTTGGAAATATTCCAAACCACACTTAACCTCTCACATTGAGCAGGAACCTATACACATGTAGTAAAAACTAGAGGGTGTGCACCGGGCGGTAAATACCAACTCAGAACTGGTTTAACATTCTGCGTCCAGAACCCACCGGGCATCACTGCTGTGGACATCCAGGCTCACCCTCTGATCCTCCTTGGTTCTCCCTGAAGTGCCTCCTGGGCACCTTGCTGGGTGGGTTTTCCCTTAATTATCATCAAGCTAGGAAGCTTGAGGCTTCCTTTCGGCAAATATTAACCTGCGTATCTGAAAGTCATAGCTGTATTTGTGGACCCAGGGCTGTTAATCTTTCAACCCACAAGTGGGTGGCTTCAGCCTCCTTTGCAGAGGAGCCGTCCCTGAGACTCCCCAAGGTCAAGCATGTGCCCGCATCCACCTGCCTGCAACCCCCCTGCCTGGAAGTCAGTCGGAGCTGGTCTTTCTCAGATTTCCAAATCCAGCAGCATAACACTGCGGGATGAGGACAGAGCGCTGCCAACGTTGGGGAAGTGTTGAAAGGACCGCCACCGCCTCTTCCAGCCCTGGGCGGGCAGGGGAGGAGGGGTGACGCGCCACCAGCTGCTCAGGGACTGCGTGGCCTGTGGTCCTGGCTGCTGACACCCCTCCCTCGCCCCCATGCTCCTTCCTACACGCTAGGGCCTCTCACTCTGCCAATGGGGAAACTGAGGCCCGGGAGCGGCAGGAATCTGCCCCTGGACCTCTACGGGAAGCAGGGCTCACACTAAAGAATAGAACAGCAAAGCGGCCGGCGCTGACTCTCACCGAGTCTGCTCCGACCCCCAGGCCGCCGGCTCTTCTGCTCCCTACACCTGCAGACGTGGGGGTCCGCCTCCCCGACCGGGGTCTGGAGACCGGGTTCGAGCGAGGAGCGTCCCAGAGATGCGGTCTTCACATCCTCGGGAGTCCCATTCGGTCCCCCCAGACTCCACCCCACCCCAACACCGCGCACCGCTCAGTTGTCCGCGATTTATCCGACGCCACCGAGACCGGCACCGGCCACGAGGGGGCGACAAAGCCCAGGCTCTGAAGGGTTCTGTGCCGCCTCCGCGGGGAACCCAGAGGCCTGGCCAGCGCTGCCCAGCGCGTGGAGGGCTGTCCCCGCAGCCCCGGGCTCAAGTGCCCACGCTCCACCCGCCGCGGGCGATTTCACTTCCTCTGTCCAGCGCAGCCAGCCGGTTAGGCGCCAGGTAGGCTGGGAGGCCTGGCGTCCAGACCCACCATGCCTCTGCCCCATGGTGGGTGGCACACGGGCCTCGTTAGGTGCCTTCCCTCTACTTTCAGGGCTCAGGCTGGACTCAAGGCCCCTGGCATCACCTCCAGGCCCAGCCTAGCAGCAGGCCGGTCCATCGCTGGGGTGAGTGGCGGGTAGGCCCCACCACAGAATGGGGTACTCTTAGCACCTGACACCAGTAGACTGAGTGCTCGGGGCTGCCTCTGCCTCTCTAAGCCTCGGTTTTCTCATCTGTCAGCTGTGGCTCCGCGGGCAAGCGGCTCAAAGGCCCAGCTTGCAGCCTTGTTCCTCCCACGTGGACTGGCGGCCTGGCCCCACACCAGGATCCTCCCCAGGCACACCTTGGTGGCGGTCAGGAGGCCTCTGACCTTAGGTGCCAGGCTACCAGAGAGGGCAGGGAGCTGTCACCCAGCCCACAGCCCAGCAACCACAGGGGCTCCTGCAGTTCCTGAGTCTGTTGACCTTCCAGCCCTGGGCATCCTGAGGGCAGGCACAGGCTCTCTCTTGAGCCCCAGACAGAACCTACCCTTGGGTGGGTGAACATGGGGGGCTACAGCCTAGTTGGGCATCCTCAGCCCAGGCAGGGGTGCAGGGCACCAGGCCCTGGAGCAGCTCCTGCAGGCTCCACCCCAAACCTTGCTTTGCCCTCCCCCCACCCCGGCGCCGGCTTTTACTCCACTTTTGGGTCACATTTCCAACTTAATGGTTCAAAAGAAAGCAAGAAACCCAACCTACAACCAGCTGAGGCAGCCCCTCCTGACCACCCTTTGATATTTGAGGACTGAATAATGGGGCTGATTGCGGATAGGAGACTTGAAGTCATCTTAATTAGAAGGAAAGAATGTCCTCGTGGTTGGCTGTTCTAAAAATACAGCTGCACCCACATCTGGAAGGGAAAGGGGGGGGGGACGGCGGTTACTCCGGAGTCTGAAGTGCTGATGCCTGGATTCCATGGTTGGGGGGAGGCCCCTCGGAGCAGGGCCGGTGGCAGGGGCAAGGGGAGGACGCCAGCAGTCAGTGCTCCTGGCTGGGCCACCTGGGGAGTCTTTTGGGATGGAGTTGAACAGGCAGCCCATCCCTTCTTGGGTCCACCTTCCCCCCCTTCCCCAAGTGCTCCCCACACCCCAGACTCAGTTTCCTCCACTATACAGAGGGGATCTCAGTGGCCTGGTGTATGCATGCTGGTTCTTTTACTAACCCCTGCCTGACCTGGGCACAGTGGGCATCCAGCCACAGGCTTTGGAGCAGGGAGGTCATTTTTTTCTGGATTTTATAATGTGGGGTAGTATTTGTCAGCTTTTATGAACTTTTAAAAAATATATTGAGCCCTCTCTGGTTTTGCTCAGTGGATAGAGCGTCGGCCTGCGGACTGAAACATCCCAGGTTCAATTCCGGTCAGGGGCATGTACCTGGGTTGTGGGCACATCCCCAGTAGGAGGTGTGCAGGAGGCAGCTGATCGATGTTTCTATCTCATTGATGTTTCTAACTCTCCCTCTTCCCTCCTCTCTGTAAAAAATCAATAAAATATATTTTAAAAAAATATTGATTTCATAGAATAAGGGAAAGGGGGAGAGAGAGAGAGAGAGAAACATCAATGATGAGAGAATCATTGATCGGCTGCCTCTTGCACGCCCCACACTGGGGATCGAGCCCGTAACCTCAGCATGTGCCCTGCCCGGGAACTGAACCCTTCATAGGTCGATGCTCAATCACTGCGCCATGCCAGCCAGGTTCTTGACGTTTGTTTTATTCTTATTCTAAGAATATAGTCACTTTTGTACCTAATTTTGCTTTTGTTTTCTTAGAGGCCATTAATCCCTCATGAACGTGAAAGGCAGGTGAGGGGTAGAATTTCGGTGTCACAGGGGAAGACAAGGACGCCTGGGCTTCTGTCCCAGTGCACGTTCGTAAGCTTCCTGTCCCTGCGGGTGGGCAAGCACCTGGCATGGGGAGGACCCGCCCCCGGCTGCGTGTGTGCAGGGCCTGGGCTGCTTGGCGGATATGTCGGTGATGAACACCAGGTGGGAGGTGAGTGAAGCCTGCACCTTGCTGAGCCTCTCCATCCACCTGCCCAGAGCGGGGAGGGACTCCCGGAGGAGTGGCCCCTGTCATTCCAGGTCCCTGCCCGGCTTCCCGTCAGAACGGCCTGCTAGTCTGGCCAGCAGGTGACGAGTAGAAAGACCGTAGGACAGCGTGGCCAGAAGTTCCACAGGGGCACCTCAGGGCCACTCTGCCCAGGCCCAGTGTGCAGCACAGACTCCCAGGCCTCTCACCCCGTGTCTCGCATTCTGGCCCAGCCATTGGCTGAGTCGGCCAAGCAGATCATCTGCTTCTCCCAAAACTTAGCCGCGTGCCGAGCCCTAAAATAGCCGAGGCAGGGGAGGGAGAGGCCCGCTGGGCACAGGCTGCGGTGGCTGAGACATTCTGGCAGCGGCCACAGCAGGAGCAGGTGCGGAGGGTGGTGAGGGGCCCGGGCTCGGGCTCACCTGGCAGCTGGAGCTGGGAAGGGACCACCTCGTCCAGGCATCAAGGATCAGAGACAGTGAAACTGAGGCTCACTGGGGAGCCGTGTGCCCAAGCTGCTCAGCAGAGGAGCATCGAGGGAGCAGAGCCTTTTAAAAAATACATATTTTTCAGGTTTCAGAGAGGAAGGGAAAGGGGGAGAGAGAGAGAGAGAAGCATCAGTGATGAGAGGGAACCATCGATAGGCCGCCTCCCACATGGGGATCGAGCCCGCCACCCAGGCATGCGTCTGACCTGGAAGTGGCCCGTCCTCTCCCATGAGACAGAGTTCATTCCTGCCTCCACACCTTGGCTCCAGCCACTCTCCCTGCCCAGCGCACCCTCTCCTCTTTCCATCCCACCATGTCTTTGTCAGGAGCCTCGTGCCTGGCAGCCCCTCAGAGGCCTGTGGTTCTTCGTCCTTGGACCACTCACCAGTCAAGCTCCCCTCCCGGCCTAGCAGGAGAGTCTGAGTTCCCCGGGCAGAGGAGGGGCTCCTGCAGGACAGGGGAGCTCCACTGCTCCCCTCCCATGCCCTTCGGGCTTCCATGGGTGATCCTGACCCCAGGCAGGTGAGAGCTCGGGATCAGGAGGAGGCAGGCGAGGACACAGGCTCGGGAGAAGGTCCTTCCCTAGTGCATTCTCCCTCACAGACCTGGGTTCATTCACAGCAAGACTGGCCTTGGAGGGGCAGGTCAGCCATGGCTATCACAGGAAGGGACCCCTGCCCAGAACTCTCCAATGTCCCCACCGTAGAGTACAGCCTTTAAGCCCCTTGCACTGGAGGAGGGGCGTGGGGAGTGCCCGGGCCCACCACCAGCCTGAAGCTGCCGACCCAGCCCTGGAGTCCAGATCTGCGGCTTGCCTGGGCCCAGCACTGAGCAGACCAGGGATAGAGAGAACATGGCACAGAGCCCCTGCAGGGAATAAGGAGCTGGAGGGACTGGACTGGGATGGCCAGGGAGCGCTCCTCTGAGGCGGTCATGTCCCCACTGCACCCCAAACACAGCCTGCCCCAAACCAATGGGTGGTCTCCCTCCCAAACTAGGCCTCTCCCATGTCTCGGCCCTCTCTCTGCCAAGTGCTAAGGCCTGTGGCTTCATCTCCTTGACCCACTCACGCCCTGTGTGTCACGTGCCTGACACTGTCTACTGCCCGGGGACAGAGGCCACAGCCTGCATGGCCTTGTTTGGCCTGGTCCCAGCCTTCTGTAGCCTCACATCACATGCAGCTCCTTCTCATGGCCCCTGCCTTCCCTGCCACCTCAGGACCTTTGCACATGCTGTTCCCCTGTTGGGTCTGGCTAATGCCTACTCAGCCTCTGCCTCCTTCCTGCCCATAGCACCCAGAGGCCCCCTAATTCCTGCCAAGTCCAGATTTTGCTACCAGGCTGAGGGCCGGGCTCAGGTCACTCACGTGGCTGCGCAGGCCTGACGCAGCGCACCTGGATCGTTTGTTATTCTTGCACTCGGCCACAAGCAGCTGCTGCCGAGTGGGTTCCGGATTCGGTGCTAAAAATATCCCATGACCTAGACAGGAAAGGCCAACGGTCACACAGCTGCTCCTGGGAGGGGCTGGCTGAAGCTGCAGTACAGGCCCACCCGCCGTGGGTGTGGGGGTCCACGTGCTAGCAGGGAGTGGGCACAGAGCTCACGGCCCCTGAAGAAAGGCCTTGGACAGAGGATGTTCAGGCCTAGCAAGGAGGACCATGCGTTGCAAAAGGAAAATGCGGCTGCCTCCAACATGCACACAAAAATACCTGGTTTCTGATTCTTCTGGTTTGTTACCATAGGCATGTGTTGCCTTTGGAATAAATGATGTTTAAACATTAACAGAAGATAGGTGGGCTGTGGTCCCTTCAGGGAGGGCTTCCTGGAGTAGGAGGCGTTTCTACCACCCTCCCTTGCTCTCCTCTTATTTTATTTTTAAAAATCAGGTTTATTCTCTTTTTATAAAAAATCGTTATTTTATTTTATTTTTTGTTAATCCTCACTCACCTGAGTATATTTTCTCCAATGATTTCTAGAGAGAGTGGAAGACAGGAGGAGAGACACACAGAGAGAAGCATCCATGTGAGAGAGACATTGATTGGTTGCCTCCACACGTACCCCAATCGGGGCTGGGGATCGAGGCCTGCAACTGAGGTAGGTGCCCTTAACTGAATCGAGCCCAGGACCCCTTCAGACTGCAGGCCAATGCTCTATCCACTGAGCCAAACCAGCTGGGGTGATTTTATTTTTTAAAAATATTTTTATTGATTTCGGAGAGGAAGGGAGAGATAGAAACATCAGTGATGAGAGAGAATCATTGATCGGCTGCCTCCTGCTCTTCCCCCAGTAGGGATCAAACCCACAACCCAGGCAAGTGCCCTGGGCCAGGAATCAAACCGTGACCTCCTGGTTCATAAGTTGATGCTCAACCACTGAGCTATGCTAGCTGGGCTTGCCCTCCTCTTGTAACAGAACGTATGGGCTGATAGGAGGAAAAAGAATGAATGAATGAGTGAATGAATGAATGAGCAAAGATCTGGGCCAGTCCCAGAAGCGAGAGGCTGAGGCCTGAATGACAGGTGGTGGCAGCCATGAGGTGTGTTGGAGGGGAGGGGAAGGCCTGGAGAGTTCCATGGGAGCATCAGCTTCGATGTGGGGCTGGCAGGGGGGCAGCGGTGGCCCAGGTTTCTGGATAGTCACCGACTGGCAAGGGTCTCTCCTAGTGTGTGAGGCCAGTGAGGAGGAAGGCAGGCTTGGTGGGCACTCGGGGGTGCTGTACTGCCTGTGGGCACTGGACAACCTGGGCAGGGGAGTTAGGAGCCCTCTGGGTGTCTCCAGACCTGGGATCCCGGGCCCCTTGCTCTGCAGCAGCAGGCAGGTTCACGAGGCCAGAGAGACAGCTTGGTAGCAGGCCATTGTCACCTTGGCAAGGAAACACAGGCCTCCTCCTGCCACAGCCCCCAGCACAGGAGAGAGAAGGTGGCCCAGCCAGTAGGCTCAGGACAGAGCTAAATTAGCATCCAGCACACTGCCTGCCTTCGCCTCTAGGCCCCGGGAACATGTGGTACCCAGGGCTCCTTTCCATAAATAACTGTCTAAAGGTGCCAGAGGGTCGGAGAAGAAGTAGACCTGGTGTTTCCAGACTTGCCTGTCCTAGGCCTGGAGACTGGGCGGGAGAAGCTTGGATTGGACCCCAGGCCCTGCTCTGCCTCCTACCGGGCCTCCGTTTCCCTATCTGAGGCTATCCCAAAGCTCTGCGGAGGGAGCGTCTGCAGTAGAACGCAGCCGTTGCTCCCTGGATGTCTGGCCTAGCTGGCTGCCCCCACGCTGGACTCCAGGAATGTGTTTCTCCACCCCCAAACTGGGCGCCTGCCTTATCAGCCCCGTCTCTGGAGAGACAGACCCCCGTTAGCCCCAGCCTGACCCTGAGTGGAGGGCCAGCCAGACAGCGCCTGCTAAGTGCCTGGAGGCAGGAAAACCTCCCCTTCACCATGCAGACAAGAAATCCGACCTCCCTCGCTGGCTCCCTCCCTCGCTGGCTCTTAGTGACAGGGAGGTGCCCGCCCTGGCATCAGAGGCCCTGGATCCCCGCCCTGCTGCCATGCCTCCACTTTGATGGCATCTACTCTGTCCAGCCCGCCTCGAACACGACCTTGGCCTGCTTTGCTGGACAATGGAGGCTGACTGCGGGGGAGCTCTCAGTCCCTTCCTTGGTCCCATTCCTGCTGTATCAGGCCAGTTCTCTCCACTCCTGAACCAAATGAACACCTCCCTTCAGTGCTCCCAGCGTCTCCTCCGGCATGAGGGGCTCCTTGAGCCACACTCCAGGGGACCTCTCTTAGTGCCCTCGTGGGTCCCTCCACTTGGGATCCACCCGAGCTACCTTTCTCGGCTGGTACTCCCCAATCTGCCCAGGCCTGGCCTCTCTTCTCTCAGTCTAGCCGTGCCCCTTGGACATTTCACACAGGCCCAGGGTACAAATGCCATTGCTTTTCTGATAAATAACACCCACATTTAGACCCCTTGCCTGACCTCTTTGCCACCACACTTGGATTTTTCCAGGTGGATGTCACACAAACTCAGTGAGGCCAGAACATCTTCATTTACCTGCTAGTGGACCCCATTTTTTACTCAATAAACAGTTGACTTTCTTTAAAAAAAAAAAAAGTTTAAAAAATATTTTTTATTGATTTCAGAGAGAAAGGGAAAGGGAGAGAGAGATAGAAACATTAATGATGAGAATCATTGATCTGCTGCCTTCTGCACGCCCCCCACTGGGGATCGAGCCCACACCAAGGCATATAGCCTGATGGGGAATCTAACCGTGACCTCCTGGTTCTTAGGTCCACGCTCAACCACTGAGCTACGGCTGGCCGAACAGTTGACTTCCTTCCTTAGAAAGAATAATGGAGTTCTCTTTCCCACCAAAATAATGAGGCCTTCTCCAGCCCGTCCACTTGGCATCCTCTGGTCCCATGGGGTCTGCAACCCCAGGAAGACTCCCCCTAGGAAGGCCCTGGACGCGCGGAGAAATGTGGGCGTGCTGCCAGCGCCGCCCTTGCTGTGGGGGAAGTGGCACCATCTCAGGTTGCCAGGACCGCGGGGCCAGCCCAATGGGGGCCCCAGAGCGCACAGCCGGACTCTTGTCCCCGCCCCGCCCACACCCTATACTCCCGCCCCTTCCAGTCCGGCCGCGCCCGGACCCTGTCTTTTCTCCACTAACAAGTGAACTTAGCGCGGGGCCCCAGAGCGTCCCCGTGGGCCTTCGCGATTGGTCTTCCCTGCAGCTCCCAGTCCCTCATTGGCTGCACATTCTCCCGCGCCCACTAACCCATCACAACAACCGCCACGTGCTCAACGGGGGGGCCTGCTCATTGGCCCAAAGTCTCCACCCGCCCCGTCCCCGTCCCGCCCCCAGCTTCCCGCTTCCTCCTCCTACTGGTTATCTGGCCCCAGGCCCCACCCCAACCTGCTGGGCGCAAAGCGTCTTGCACGCGGATTGGTCCAAGGCGGGAAGGCGGGGCTTGAGGGCGGGTTAAAGAGCGCGCAGTGGTCGGGGCCACGTGTACCTGGGAAGGTTCAATGGCGTGGCGGGGGCTGGCGGCCGAGTTCCTGCAGGTGCCGGCGGTGACACGCGCTTACACCGCGGCCTGCGTCCTAACCACAGCCGCCGTGGTGAGCCTCCCAGGCGGGTGGGGCGTCGCCATGGTTACAGCTCAGGGAGGGGGTGGCACGGTGGTTAGGGTGGGATCCCGCGGGCAGCACCTGACGCCCCCCCGGCTCCGCAGCAGTTGGATCTGCTTAGCCCCTTCCAGCTCTACTTCAACCCGCACCTCGTGTTCCGGAAGCTCCAGGTGAGGCCGCCCCGCTCTTGCTCCCCGTCGGCCCAGCCCTGTGCGCCCGCCCCGCGCCTGACCGCCTGCCCCTCGCAGGTCTGGAGGCTCCTCACCAACTTCCTCTTCTTCGGGCCCCTGGGATTCAGCTTCTTCTTCAACATGCTCTTCGTGTATCCTGTGCCTGACGGACCAGGACGGGGGTGGGCGGGCTGCCGGGCGAAGGCGGCGGGGAAACTGAGAGCCTGCCCGGTGGGTGGCACTTCCTATACAGACGCCGCAGGTTCCGCTACTGCCGCATGTTGGAGGAGGGTTCCTTCCGCGGCCGCACGGCTGACTTCGTCTTCATGTTCCTCTTTGGGGGCGTCCTTATGATTGTATCCTTCCCAGGCGCCCAGCCTGCGTTGGTCCTGGGGCACGACGTCAGTGCCCAGAGGTTTACAATGGCTTAGGATGAGCGTGCATGGTGCACTCAGCCCCAGGTGTCAAGGCTAGATCTTCAGGTTGTACAACAAAAAACCCCACACCACAGGATGATGTGAAGGACAGCCAGGTGGGATGCTTGGGCTGAGCCCTGAATGCCAGCAGCGGGAGAAAGGGGCGAGGAAGGGCAGTGGTGGGAGGCTGGGGTGAGGTGGAGAGGCAGGGCCAGATCACGTGGGGCCTGAAGGCCACAATGTGGCCTTGGATTCGGAAAGGCGGGGAAACCAGTAGGATTTTGGGGATTCAGCAAGTCAGGGGAGCCCTGAGCAGGGATGAGGCCTGCACCCGAGGAGGGGGCCTCCTAGCACCTTGACTCTGGCCTAGCTGCTGGGGCTCCTGGGCAGCCTGTTCTTCCTGGGCCAGGCCCTCACAGCCATGCTGGTGTACGTATGGAGCCGCCGCAGCCCTCAAGTGAGAGTCAATTTCTTCGGCCTCCTCACCTTCCAGGCGCCATTCCTGCCCTGGGCACTCATGGGCTTCTCAATGCTGCTGGGCAACTCGATCCTCGTGGACCTGCTGGGTGAGCCTGCCTGTCCATCCAGCCCACCAAAGCTGCCTGCTCTGCCAGCTCCCCCCTTCCCCATCTCTCATTTGTCCCCCTACCTCCAGCATCTCTGTTCTTATAGCCCCTTGAACAAGCCAGCAGGCCTACAGGCTTCACATCTTTAGGCCTCATCTGCTGATGCTTGTGTGAGTCCTGATTGGGGAGGGATGGGTAGGTCAGCGTGCCGGCCATGGCTCCCACTCCGCTGTTCTCAGGTCCTGGAACACTGTCCATCCTGGGCATTGGGCACTCATGCTCTGAGGTCTGAGGTTTCTCTGGGCCTGGCTTGGCCTCCAGAGCTGCACATGGAAGCCCAGAACAGGCTGTGCTGGCCCTGGGCTCTGGACCATGGAGGCAGTGGCCTTGGCAGTCCTCCCCTCTCCCACAGGGATTGCTGTGGGGCACATCTACTACTTCCTGGAAGATGTCTTTCCCAACCAGCCTGGAGGCAAGAGGCTGCTGCTGACCCCCGGCTTCCTGTGAGTATGGAGGTGACAACCCTGTGACTACTCCCCTTCAGACAGCTCTTAACTCCCTGGTGGACCCAAGTTGGCCTCAGCTCAGCCTGGGTCACTCCCCACAGGAAGCTGCTACTGGATGCCCCAGAAGAGGACCCCAATTACCTGCCCCTCCCTGAGGAACAGCCAGGACCTCTGCAGCAGTGACCCCGCCCAGGGCAGGCCAGCCCCAGCAGCCTGTTTCCCCAACATCTGTCAGGCCTGCATCCCACCCCTGACTCCTGCTTGCTGCAGAGCAACCTGTCCTGGAGGCTGGCCCTCCGAATAAACAGAGTAACTTGTAGCGTCTTTGACCACAGCGCTGGCTCCCCTTGCCTCACCTGGCCACACCCTCCCACGCTGGGCAGATGCCGCTGGCCTGACCTAGGGCCACGAAGCCTGGACTGCCCTGCCCACAGCTGCCCAGCAGAGCTCTGAGCTCACAGATGGCATCCTCGCCTCGCCGGTGCCTCAATGGAGACTTGGACGAATGCCAGCCAGAGGGGTTGGCCAGATCTTGGTGGCAGGGACCAGTCCTAGGCTGTCTCTGGTTGTGCCAAGCCTGGTTTTGGGGGGATGGGGACTCCTGCCTGTGGTGCCCTCACTAACAACCAACAAGTGGACCTTGGCCCTTAGCCCCATTTTCCAGCTGAGCACCTAACAGACAAGTAACCGACAGATGCAGCCCAGGCTCCATGAGGTCAGGTGCAGAGGAGAGCCAGGCTGGGCTCTGTCCTTCCTGTGACTCCAGAGCCTTGAGAAGTTTCCACCTTAGCACTGGCTGAGGCTGAGAACTCTGGGAAGTCCTGTGCTGCCTTTGTAGCTGAGGACCACAGGAGCCACATCCAACCCCACAGCTCACTTCTTTCTTCTGTAAAGTGGGCGCCAGGTGGCCTGGCCAGCTTTCTTTGTTGCTCTAGACCAGCCTGCATTACAGTTTATTTCTAGATGTTCAGAAGCACCAGGCTTGTCCTGTTCATGCAAGACAGAAATATTCGCCACAGAGTAGACCTTCATTTTGTAGGGAAACCTCATGGAGCAGCAGCCGACCCTGCAGCAGTGTGGGCTCAGACCCGGGCCTGGTGCGCGGGCCCTTCCCCAGGCCTCTCCCAGGCAGGTGGGCTCCTGCCAGTGAGATTGAGGCAGTAGGGTTTGTCCCATCCGACCAGTGTGGAGCCCCAGGGCTGTCTCCTGCCCCACAGACCAAGCAAACACCTTGTTAGTGGAGCCCACCAGTTTCTAAGGCCGACTGGGCCTACACTCTTCCCTGTTGGCCTTCCAACACAGCCCAGCTGCCCCTGCTCCAGCAAGTTCCAGTCCTGGAGGAAGTTCCAACCCCCTGGGACATGCTCACAGGAACCCCAGCCCAGACAGCAAGGCCCACCTTACCCTACATCCTGGCAACCCAGAACCCCAATCCCTACTTAGGCTAGGAACTAAGTGCCATGGGGCCTCTGTCACACTGCTGGCAGCAGAGCAGTCCTGACCTTCAGCCCTTCCCTGGCAGGGGAAGGATGTGCCAGCAACTAAAGGTGGCACCAGCCCAGTGCTGGGGGTCTGGCCCGCTGTCCTCAGTAAGTGCAGCTGTGTGCCCAGTTCACCAAGCAATGCTTGACCCACACGTGCTCCATGTCCCTTCCGTAGAGTGGGAACATCCCCTCATGAACAGATGCGGTGCGGATGCAGCGATGATGACAAACTCATTGAAGGTAGAGCTGGGAAGAGGCCCAGGGCGTGCCTCCTCTCCACATAACCCCACCCCACAGGCCAGCACCGGCTAGGTGTGCTGCTCTACATGCCGGCATCCTCACAGCCAGCCTGGGAGGGAGGAGCTGGCCTGGGCCATGTGCCAGCCAGGGGCGGAGATGGGTCCCAGGCCACCTGTTACAGGCACACTACTGGGAGGTGTGGCTAGAGTGCTACACACCTGCTGGAGCTGGAGTAGCTGAGCACAGGCACCCAGGCTGGGGATGCCCCTGCAGTGTCTACACAGGATGGGGCCTCTGCAAGGGACTCCAGAGAAGCAATGTCCTGCCTAGACGGCCTGATCACTTTGACCAGCAGAGCGAAGGGTGTGGGGGACGGGCTGCCATGCCCCTGCCCACTGAGCCTCATGGCCACACCTTTCATTCTCCTGCTCCACAAAGATCCAAGCTTGGGTGGAGGTGGGGAAGCTGGAGGCCCAACGAAAAGCAAGGACTGCTCTGACTCGGTCCTGCAGGGGCTGGGGTGGCTGAGAGTGGAGCCAAGAGCGCCATCAACAGCCAGCCTTGGCCACACCACCCCCAACAGGCCCCGCTCCCTGCTCTCCATTCTTATTTTTATGCAGCCACTTTGAAGAAATGGAACACAACCTGTTGCCTTTTATTTAAAAAGTGTTGCTAGCCCTTCCTGGGGCTCCTATGCAAAAACAAAACAACCCAAAAGGAAACCTCTTCCTGATCAGAGGCGGGGGGTGGGGACTAGGGCTCAGCAAATGGCAAGGGTGCCGGGGGAGGGCGACCTGGAAGGCTGTTGGCACTGCTCAGTGTGCACTGCTCCTCAGGGTGGCCTCGGGCTGCCCCCTTGCCTCCCTCTTTGCCAGAAGATGGAGAGGCAGCTTGGTCTTCTGAACGCCGTGTGGGAGCCGAGCACTGATGGGCTGGTTACCAGGCTGGGGCAGTGTTGGCGAGACGCCTCATACGCCTGCAGGGGGGAATGGGTGGTGACCCAGGGCCGGCTCTCAGCCTTGGGCCACTGCCATCCCCCAGGGCTCTCTAGGGCAGCCAGGCAGTGGAAACAGACAGGACATGGCGGGTGGGATTCCCAGTCCCTCCCCTCCCGTGGCCTTGGCCATGTGCTGCTTGGGCCCTGAAACCTGCCTGCTCAGGCCCTGCCCACCTCCTCGGGGGTCCTGAAACCTGGGTCTGGGCTGTGGTCAGACCAATCTCAAGGCTTGCTTTTGCACTGTGCAGGGTTTGAAACCTGAACCCTAGGGGCGCACAGGCACCCTCCCAGAAAGAAACTGGGTTACGGGGGCGGGGGGCAGTGATGGATGGTTCTGTACCTGCCTGGAAGATGGTGCCTGGGGGGCAGGGGAGAGTACCTTGTGTTCCTGTCCTGGTCACGGATCTTCTTTTCCATCTCGGCATCCGTCAGGGTCTCCAGCAGTGGGCACCACTGGTCAGCATCCCCCGTGTTCCGGATAGCAATCTCCACTGTGGGCAGGGGGTTCTCACTGGGATGGTGAGAGGAGAGAAAAGTTCACAGAACAGCAGCCGGAAAGGCCCCCAAAACAACTGTCTACCTTTTGCCCACCGATAGATGGAACGCTAGGGCCAGGGCATGGTGGTAAGGCTGGGCCTACCCTGCATCTGCTGCCGCCACCGCCACCTCCTCCTCTTCCTCCTCCTCCTCCTCCTGCTCCTCCCACCTGGGCCCATTTCCATGCTCAGCTCCTTAAAGCATCACCCTGATAGGGGCAGCGGGGATGCTCCTGTCGCCTGCGCCTCAAGGCAGAGATGCCAGGAACCTCTCCTGGCCACAGCGTGCTGCCCCCTTAACCCTGGGCTTCTCTTCAAAGCAGCAGACTCTACCGCCGCCTGAGTGTCTCTGGGTCTGTGAGCCTGAAGAGGGGCGTTCGCTATGAAGGAGGTTCCCTTGTGAGGACAGTGAGGCTAGGCCAGCTGCTATCACTGAGCTGGGGGAAAGGAAGGGCTGTTTGCACTGCTCAGTGTCCAGAGCCAGGACCCACTCATCGGGAAGACAGATGGAGGGTGAAAGGAGAGAAAAAGCAGGGGGCTACCCCAGAGTCCTGGACACCCCTCACTGAGGGTCCGCTGGGCCAGCCTGCTCCTGAATGTTCCACACACTTGCCTCTCAGCCCACTTCACGGGTGAAATCAACTCCAGAGAGGCTGGACTATTTGCTGAGGGCAGAGAGCTAGGCCCCAAACCCACGTCCCCGTCCACTTTACCCTGGGGTCCCGCACCCCAAGGGCCACCTGTGCACCCTTTTCCAAGTGGACACAGCAGGGGCGGGGAGCTCAGCCTAGGCAAAGGCTATGAAGGCATGAGTGGGGAGAGGAGCGGAGGCGAGGAGGGGCAGGAGCACCAGGGGCGGGAGGAGGTGGGGACGGGAGCCTGAAGAGGCATGGAGGCCACAACTGCCAGGAGGCTGTCTCCTGCCTTCAGCGCAAACCCCTGGACCTGCAGACAAGCTTCAGAGCGTGGCCCGAACTGTAATCCTCTCCCGCCCCTTCCCCCTGTCACCACTCAGGCCTCCCCAGGCCCTTCTCTCTCCTCCAGCCGGGTGGCTGCACCTTTCCCCTGAGGCTCGGCCCCAGCGAAGGCCTGCCCTGCTCTGCCACAGCCTGTCAGGAGCCTGCTCATCAGAGCCTGGAGCCCTCAGAGCACCACCAGCTCCTGGAGGAGCGAGGGCAGGCAAGGCCCGGGGAGGTGCCTGCGGGTGGTGATGGGATAAAACAGGATAGGCCTGAGGGCGGACTCACCTCCTCTGGAAAAGGATCACGCTTATTAAAGCGGCACACGTCCCCTGAGGGCCTTCTTACAGCTCCCTGAAGCCCGAGCCCAAGGTCATGGGAGTGGTTGGCTAGAGAGGAGCGGCCACAAAGGCCTGCCTGCCGAGCCCCCAGCCTCACGGTGAAGCAGCCAAGGGTCTGTTTCAACCTCTCTGTGCTGCTCTCCTGCCTGGGGTCTCAGATGCCAGGCGCACACATGACGCAGTGCAGGGTGCTGCCTGAGGCTGGCACCACAGCCCAGAGCTGGCCCTGGTTCCCCTGCAGAAGGGGGCTCACCTCTTGAATCAGGCCCAGAAGCCTGAGCTCCTGCTGGTGACTCTGAGGCCAGTGACAGCAGTGCCAGCCCCCACCCCCTGGTCCCCTGGGGCCGATCTCCTAATCACTCCTGACAGCTGTTCTCCAGCCTGAGCTGGTGGTTGGACAATCCAGGAACTACCAGCCACAGACCCAAACATCATTCCTCACCTTGAGGGCTACCAACTGCCTTTCTCGGGGGGCAGACATGAAAGGCGCCAAGCCCACACCGAGGGGAAGAAAACGTGCTTTCCTCTTAATTTAAACAAGAGCTGGTGCGTAGGTCCTGGAGTCCCTGTGTTTACCCCCTGGGCTCTGGGAAGATTCCACTCCAGTGGTTGTTCTAAAATAAGAACTGCTCAAAACAAGAATGGGGCTGGAGCCAGCAGGCCTGACTCTGGTTTGGGGGAGGACGCACAGACACAGACCCACCCTGCCTCCCACCTCTAAGGGGATTATGACTCAGGCTTCGAGGTCCCTAACACCCCACAGTGTCCAGGTGGAGAAGGCCATGTGTGAGGCCACAGAGGGACCTGATGGTTCTACAGGGTCTTGAGGTTAATTTTCAATGTGATCGCACTTTTATGACCTCACATGACACAAGAGACCAGCTGAGAAGCATTTCTGTGCCCACTGTGCAATGAGACGGAGGGAAAGACCTGCCTGCAGCCACTCAACTGGGAGGCGGGGAGGACACGGAACTCGATGTCACCCTCCTGTTCAAGACCAAGTGACTGCTGACAAGGGTGCCACGCCACTCAGGGAGGAAAAAGCAGTCTTCTAACAAATGGTGCTGAGACCACAAGACCTTGGGTTAAGCAATGGTTTCTTACACGTGACACTAGAAGCACAACAAAAGGGAAAATAGGTAGCAAAGTGGAAACTTGTGTACTTCAGAGCACACATACAAGTGAGAAGAAAAGCTACAAAATGGGAGAAAATACTTGTACGTCATGTATCTGATAAGGCTACACAAAGAACTCTTAAAGCTCAATTATAAAAACAACAAAAAACAACTGAAAAGGAAGTAAGGGACTGGAATAGCCATTTTCCCAAAGAAGACAAAACGGCCCATCGTATGAAAAGATGCTCAATGTCGTCGGTCATTAAGGGAATGCAAGTCAAAACCACTCCACGCCCACACAACAGGACGGCTGGAATAAAAGTAAGGTAACCCTGGCCAGTGTGGCTGCCTTGGTTAAGATTCTCCCTCACACCAGGGGGCTGCCAGTTCATTCCCAATCAGGGCACATGCCTGGGTGTGGCTCAATCCCCAGTAGGGGGCGTGCAGGAGGCAATTCATTGATCTTTTTTCCATTGATCTTTCTTTCATTGATCTCCCTTTCCCTTTCTCTCTAAAATCAGTAAAATCAATAAAAACTTTTTTTTTTTTAAATCAGACAAACATTGGTGAAGATGTGGGGAAGCTGCGACCCTCATACTGATGATGGGAAAGGAAAATGGTGCAACTACTTCGGAAAGCAGGCCGACAGTTCCTCAAAATGCTAGCAGTCACATGACCCAGTAATTCCCCGCTCACATACATACCCCGCTGCCAGGGCAGGTGAGCAGAGCTCTAGGAGTAACCCCAGTGGCTCATAGTCAACCAATCCCAAGTGATTCTGGTGTCTCCAACCCTGACACTGCTCCAGTAACTACCTCTCCGTCTCCCATCAGGCCTAGCTGCCGGGTCCCACCTATTTACCTGTCCTGACTCCCTCTTGCCAGCACCTCACCCTAGTTCTACACCTCCCACCAGCTCCCTCCCTCCCTGTGGATGCAGCCTCTGGTGCCTCTGACCATGCACACAGGTCTCCTCTGTGAGGGCACCTTTCTTCAGTGTCCAGCCTGGGACCCAGGGCTGGCCTGGAGGTGCCAAGCACTCTGCACATGCCTCAGCGAATGTCTGACATCCTCTCACGCCCTGCTCAGCCCAGCCCCCCCTCGAGGAAGCCCTGTCCCTTTCCTGTTACTCACGGTCTCTTCGTCCCCATTCCGCTGGCTTCCAAACATCTATGACAAACTAGTTTGGCTGTGTCCTCTAGGAGCTTAGGGGCCCAACCCATCTGCCACGCACCCCACGTCCCCCATTCCATGCTCACCCGCATCAGGCCAGCCCATCCCACTTGCTGAAGGGAAACAGCCTGTTCTCTGCCCTGGTTCCCGACTCTGGGCATCTTGCACCTGCTCCACCATGGACACGACTCAATGCCATCACTGAGAAGGGCACCACAGCCAGGCACTGGCAGGAGGACACTCTCCTGGCTCATTGCAGTACTGTCCGGAGCAATGAAGCCTGTGACAAGCCCCCCCCCGACCAAAGGCAACCCTTCCTGTCTGCACACTAACCGACAGTTGGCCCAAGATGAAGAGCTCTCAGGGCTGGTCAGCTGGGAAAACAACCAGGCCACCCTCCTGCCTGGCCGGCCCAGGCTGCTGCAGGGGAAGTGTGCTCCCCCGGCCCCCTCGGGTGGCCTTGCTTTCAATCCTGAGGATGTGAAGTCTGCACACGAAGCACTAGAGACTGAGGTGGGGCGGAATCCATCAACTGGCTGCTGAGATACAGGAGGGATCTAAGTCCTGACCTGCCACCACCGCGGGCTCCCCAGGGGCACCTGCTCTGCAGCTACTTGGCACACTGCTGACGTCCTGAGGCTCAAGGGCTTTAGGTGGACAGCTCGGTGCACCTGGAGGTCAGAGCAGGAGGATGGCGCAACACGTGTCAGCACCCTCAGGGTCCTGTTGCTGAGAGCTGATACCCCCACCCCTGCACCTGCCAGTCAGAACGTGTGTTCTGACTCAATCAGCATGTGGGGAATGAGGTCCTCGGTGTTGATGTCAATCCTAAGACCTGCAAAATGTCACTCCCTCCCGGGACCTCAGGGTCGGCTCTGGGAAGCAAGGTCGTGCCAAACTGGTCTTAGACCCAGTGGCCTTGGTTCCAGAAAAGAGTAGAGAGACATGCACTGACACACCTCGAGCAGGCCTCCCACAGGAAGCGGGAGATGTGAGCAGACACCACCTCCCCTCTCCTCTTTGGGCCAGGACCACCTGGTTGGCAGGGCTGCTGGGGGGTTACAGGAGGTGACGGATGTGCCGTGTCAGCCTGGATCCTGGGAGCACAGACCCTCACGGGACTCAGAGTCTCCAAGGCCTGGAGCCCCAAGTCCTGTGGTGTGCGGTCATTCCTTCTCTCTTGCTCAGATTTACAGGAAACCGTAAGAAAGCTGTCTCTTGGGAATTCTGGGAGAACCAGCTGAGACACAAACATACTCACGAGCCCCATTAATTGTTATGTCTTTGCAAAAAGACCTTTCTACTTGCTCCTCATGCAGTCTCTAAGTAATGACCACCACATGTGGATGATGACAGTTTCATGAGCAGAATAAATTCTAACATCCTGTTTTGATGCAGGGATACTTAGACCCCCCAACCCCCACCCACACACCATCCAAATGTGAACGAGGAGCTCAAGGGACAGGGCTAGCTGACGGCACAGTCCTGAGGCAGGCAAGGTCAGTACTCAGTTAATTCTCCTCAAGCCCTACCTCGTGCCAGGCCTCTGTTTCTCACTGTGAGGCCAAAACCATCAGGAAGGGCATGTCTGTCCACCCCCAACCCTAGCACATGGGACACTGGCCTGGAATGTTCTCTTTACACTTCCACCTTTGCGGGCAGCGTGAATTTGGCTCTTTATCTTCCATGGCACCAGTATGGGGTCGGGCCAGCCTGGGTGCTCACCAGCTGGCCTCTGACTACACGATGGTGAGAATCAACAGTGAAAGCAGCAGCTGGAGGATTCCCTGGCTCTGTGAGCCAGGAGGGCCGTATGGAGGAGACCGTGTTTGAGACGGAACACAAGTCCATCAGATGAGGAATTCTGGGGTGCAACCCTGACAGAGGCAGTGTGGGCAAGAGTGCAGAGAGGAGGATGGAGGGGTATGAGGGCCACAGAGGGGCTGCTGGCCCAGAGTGCAGCCCAGGGCAGTGTGGGGTGGGTGGAGGACAAAGGGGGCAGATACCCCATCTCCTTAGACCCATCCCCTCCAGATGGGCGGGGGAGAGGGGAGCCCGGCTTCTGGGATATAAGAGGTGGCAGAAGGAGTGAGGCTGCCCAAGGCCAAACCGTACTGCGAAGCTCCAGAAAATCCCAGAGACATCACCATGCACAGGGAGAAGTCTTCCCAAAAACAGGTTTGCAGAGAAATGACAGAGACTTGTCACGATCCTACCTGAAGGCGTAGGTCTTCTGATGCCAACTCAGCTGTCCGCGGATGCTGTAGGCAATGGTGGTGACAAACTCCCCGCCTAGTCCCAGTTCGGAGCACAGCTTCAGGGCGAACTTCTCGGGCGAGTTCTCCTTCTCTGACATGTCCCACTCAAACTGGTCCACCAGGGAGATGTTCCCCACGTGGATGTTCAGCTGGGGCCAGAACCAGAGAACCCAAGTGAGAACAGTCAGAACCCGCCCAGCGGAGGCCCTGTGAGAAGGGGACAGCTCGCTCTGAGCCAAGTGCGTCTGACCCCAGAACAGACAAGCCCTCACACCACCGAGCCAGGCAGGAAACCCAACCTGGGAACAGACTCCAGATGACGGCACCCATGGGTAGGGGTTCTAGTGAGTTGGAGCACCTGAAGGGGTTCCACAGCTGACAACTGTCAGTCACCAAGAAAGCCTCCGGTCAGGGGAGCAGGTGGCAGCCCCAGCGGAGTTTGAACTGCCTGACAACTTTCTGTATGGCTGCCTACAAGCCTCGTCAGGACAACAGCAACAACATGGCACTCCATTCTGAGAAATATACCAGGGAAGCCAGCGGGTCAGGCGCATGGGGACCCTGGCCACTTGGAGCCATATGGTCAGCTGGGGCTCACTCCCTAACCTAAGGCATGTCCTCACTGAAGTTATAGGACAAAGAGGCAGCACAGAGCAGGGTCCCCAGGGCCATGCTCCAGAGGCAACAGACTACACACAGGAACACAGGTGGGGCTCCTGCTACTCTACCCAACAATCCCCCATTCCTCTCCCATGACATCCCCCTTTTCCCAACTGTGCCCCTTTTCTGGTAGTTGGCCATAATGTGCACCTGAAACAGGCTAAGAACAACAAATTCTCTTCAAGGTCATTAAACAGCAAGGAGACTGAATCAGTAATCAAAAACCTGACAAAGAAAAGCCCTGGACCTAATTGCTTCACTGGTGAATTCTACCAAAAACTTAAAAAAGAACTACCATCAAGCCTCCTCAAACTCTCCCCAAAAATGTAAAGAGCAGGCAACACTTTATAATTCACTGCCCTAATGCCAAAGCCAGACATTGCAAAAAAGGAAAACTATAAAGCAATATTCCTTATGGACACTGATGCAATAATCCTCAACAAACCCTCGCCAACTGAATTCTGCAGCATATTAAAAGGATTATACACCACCACCATGTGGGATTTATTCCTGCAGTACAAGGATGGTTCAATACGAAAACCTATCAGTGAGAATATACCACATTAACAGATGAAGAATAAAACCACATGATCGTCTCAGTGGATACCGAAAAAACATTTGGCAAAATTCAACACCCTTTCAGGATAAAAACACTCAAGAAACTAGAAATAGAAGGAAACCACTTTTTTGTTGTTGTTAATCCTCATCAGAGGATATCTTTTCCATTGTTTTTCAGAGAGAGCAAAGGACAGGAGTAGTGACAGAAAGAGAAGAACATCGATGTGAGAGAGACATATCAATTGGTTGCCTCCTGCACACGCCCCGACCGGGGCCAGGAACCAAAGTACGTGCCCTTAACCAGAACTCAACCTAGGACCCTTCAATCCTTGGGCTGACGCTCTAATCACTAAGCAAACTGGCTAGGCCAGAAGGAAACTACTTTAACATAATAAAATCTATACATGAAAAACCCACAGTGAATACGTATTCAACAGTGAAAGACTAAAAGCTTTTCCTCTAAGACCAGGAACTAGACAGGATGCCTGCTCTTACAATTTCTAGACAGAACAAGTAGGCAAGAAAAAGAAATAAAAGGCAGCCAATGCCCTAGCTGGTTGGGCTCAGGGGATAGAGTGTCAGCCTGTGAACTGAGGGGTCTCAGGTTCGATTCCAGTCAAGGGCACATGCCCAGGTTGTGGGCTCGATCCCCAGTGTGGGACTTGCAGGAGGCAGCAAATCAATGATACTCTCTCATCATAGATGTTTCTATCTCTCTCTCCCTCCCCCTTCCTTCCTCTCTGAAATCAATAAAAATATAATAAAAAAAAAAACACCCAAATTGTTAAGGAAGGAGTTATCTCTGTTCACAGATATGACCTCATATGTAAAAACCCTGGATTACATAAAAAAAGAGCTAATAAATAAATTCTGCAAAGCAGCAGAATATAAAGTCAAAACATAAAAATCAACTACATTTCTATACACTAACAATGAACAATCTGGAAAGAAAATTAAGAAAACAAATCTATTTAAAACAGCATTAAAAAGGACAAAATACTTAGGAATTAACTGAACCAAGGAGATAAAAGACTTGTACAATGAAAACTACAAAACAATGCTGAAAGCAATTAAAGAAGTCATAAATAAAAGACATCCCAACAACTTATTTTTGTAGAAGTACAAAAAAATCCATCCTTAGAATTCATATGAAATCTAAGCCCTGAACGGCCTGAGCAATCTCGAAAAGAACCACAAAGACTTCCTGACTGTAAAGCTACAGTAATCCAAACAGTGTGATACCGACGCAGAGACAGACATGCAGACCAATGCAACAGAGAACCCAAAATAAAGCCTTGCCTATATGGTGAAATGACTTTCAGTAAGAGCGCTAAGATCACCGAACAGGAGAAAAAACAGTCTCCAACAAGCAATGCTGGAAAAGCAGGATATCCACGTGCAAAAGAAAGAAGCTGGACCCTAACCTTAACCAAGCACGTCAAACTCAAAGGCTAACATGGGCCAAATAAACAAGGTTTAAGTGTATATGGGCCACAAAAAAACAAAAGCTTTAATTTTCATAGAAACACAGGTTTATTTCAATAGGGACAATCTGAATACAAAGGGCTGAAATAAATGAGTCATCGTTAACATAAAATAATAGAACACTTTCATAAAAATTAATATTTTTTCTTGAACATTAACTTACCCAACACTGAATAACTGCACAAAATAAGCCTAACACAAATAAACCTATTTTTCTTGTTCTCCGAAAGCGAAATATTTCCTGTTGCGCACATCAAACTGACATATAAGACTAATGACGTGGCAATTGGCTGCTAAAATATTCACTGCCAGTATCAGTGGAGACAAATGGTGTGTCTGCACATAAGATGCATAAGGGAAATGAATGCAACACAATTATAGTAATCAGTCATTAGCAAACATTGTACTTCGTTATTAATAACTACAGGCCCAGTGCACGAAATCCGTGCACTGGCAGGGTCCCTAGTGGCTGCTGGCTGCCAGAAGGTACTTCCTCCCTTCTCCCAGCCGGCCCCGCCCCCTGGTTGAACTCCCGGACGAACTCCCAGTCAAGGGGACAATTTGCATACTATGCTTTTATTATATAGGATTATGTATAATAGGATATTGTAAAAATTAAGTTATGAAATTTTTATTAAAACGTTTCTTACAAACCATTATATTGGCTGGGCCACATGAGGCCCACAGGCCGTGTGTTTGACATGCTTGCCTTACACCATATACAAAAGTTAACCCAAAACTGATGAAAGACATAAATGTAAGAGCTAAAACTATAAAACTCTAAGAAAAAATAGATGAAACAGGCAACAAATGAGAAAAATTTTAAAAAATGGACTTCATTAAAAAAATAAAAAGGTTAACTCACAGAATGTGAGTAAATACTTGCAAGTCACATATCTGATAAAGGTTTAATATGTAGAAGATATAGAGAACTTGTAAAATGCAGCAAAAGAACAAACTTGAATAAAGGTTTGGGCAAAGGTCTTGAACAGACATTTCTCTAAAGAAGATATACAAATGGCCAATAAGCTCATGAAAAAACGCTCAGCATCACGAACCACCAGGGAAATGCAAACCAAAACCACAATGAGATACCACTTCACACCAAGCAAGCTCTGTAGCAGGCAGGCCTGGCCCCGAATCCCAAGTCTACCTCTTCTCAACTGAGTAGTTTGGGGCAGATGGCCTCACCTTTCCATGTGCCCATTTCTCTCTTTTTTTAAAATATATTTTTATTGATTTCAGAAAGGGAGAGAGAGAGAGAGAGGGAGAGAAAACATCAATGATGAGAGAGAATCATTGATCGGCTGCCTCCTGCATGCTCCCCCTAGGGATCAAGCCTGAAACCCAGGCATGTGCCCTTGACTGGAATTGAACCTGGGACCCTTCAGACCGCAGGCCGATGCTCTATCCACTGAGCCAAACCGGCCAGGGCTATGTGCCCATTTTCCTTGTAACACAGTGGATAAGGCAGCATCTACCCCAGGACTGTGGCGGGTTACTGAGACAGAAAGGGGTGTGCTCGAGCCCACCAGCCTCTGGGAAGAGGATGGCAGTGTGCGAATCTGGGCTTCCCGGCTCTGCCCACAGCGGACGTCATCTCCTTTGAATGCGCCTGGAATATGATGCCCAGAGAAGTCAGGCCACGTGCTCTCAGAGACAGCCTTCCAGGAGCTCTGTGCCATAGGCTTCACTGACAGCGCCATGTACCTTCAGTGTCCCATGCCCCCTACGTACGGAATAAGGCAGGCCCTGGCACATGGGGAAGAGCTGCCTACCTTGATGAT
>PVJC01019280.1:0-30409 GCA_004026665.1 Murina feae
ATCACCATGCCATCTCCCTCCGGCCCACCCCCACATCTCGCTCACCCTGCCGCTGGCACTGCGCTGGCCTCCAGGGCTGCGGCCGCCATCTTGCCTGAGCTAATTTGCATACAGCCATTCTGATTGGCTAGTGGGCGTGGCTTACCCCGTCCCGGAGAAACGGTTAATTTTAATATTTCGCTTTTATTAGTTAAGATGGTTGTTCTTATTGGATGGATCTCCAGCAGATCTCCTGATGGATCTGCCACTTTCAAGCTGTTTGATCTTGGGCACTTTAATAATGTCTTCGACTCTTACTTTCTTCATTGATGCAATGGAGATTTCTTTATAGGCTTTTGTGAAGACTTAAATGAGATAATGTATAAAGAATACTTAGTAAGGTTCCTGGTATAGGTTTTTTTCTTAAATAAATGGTTGTTTTGTTGTTTTGCTTTATTCATCAAGCAGTTTGGTTCAGTTGAGACGTGGCATGGGATGGGCTGCTGTGTCATGGGCAGACATGGGTTAGAGTGGTCACCAGAGGAAACAGGAGGGTTAATGACTACAAAAGAAACAGAGAAGGTGGAATAGATCAGGGCAGATTTATATTAGGGGGAAGTTACAGGAGGTAGAGCAGCAGCAGTGATTGATAAAATTCCTGAGAAGTAGAATAAAGTCCGCTTGCCACTTAGCAACCTCTGCCCCTTTTGTTTTTTACTTTTTTAAAATATATTTTTATTGATTTCAGAAAGGAAGGGAAAGAGAGAGAAAAACATCAATGATATGAGAGAATTATTTATTAGCTGCCTCCTGTACCCTCCTCCCCCACTGGCGATTGAGCCCACAACCCGGAATGTGCCCTTGACTGGTTGGTATTGAACCCGAGACCCTTCAATGCATAGGCTGATGCTCTATCCACTGAGCAAAACCAGCTAGGGCGCTCTGCCTATTTTAAATTACAGAGATGCATCTTAAAAGATGAGAGGGAGCAGGCCAGGTTTACAGGAATGGGAGATGTCTCATATTTCTCAGGTCTTTCTGTGTCCTGAAAGGCAGGTGGTGCTTCTCCAGGTGAATGGGGAATTCCTCTGGGAAGGCCATACCTGTTTTGAGAAGACCTTCAGTACAGGATCATTGCTGTTTCTTTGACATTCTTACAAATAGCCCGATTTGGGCATTGTTGTGGGGGGGATGCATAAATGTATGCATGTATGAATGAATGCATCTATGAATGGATGAACAAATTTATTTATTTTTTCCTTTTACCTGGGTTTTAGAGATCAACTATAGAAAGAAGGCTTTGTATTCATCTTTAAAGAATTGGAGTGAGCTTCCTTGGGAATAGATGTGCCTTTTTAAAAATAAAGGAAAAAAGTAAAAATAAAAAAAGGAATAACAATAATACAATTAATCACACCTCAAACTAACTGCTATGTTGGTTAGGATTATTGTGCTGTCTTCAAAATAGATGTGTGTGGATTTTACAAAGCCATACTTTTTATTGAATTAGATAACTACGATGTATGTTTATGCAAAGGTCTCTGTTTTCAATCCAATCATGATTTCGTTCAGGATTGTTTGTTTTCTGAAATTCTTTGTTTGGGCATAAATCTGATTTGACAAGGTCATCGGAGCCTAAAATCACTTAGTGCTACCACTTAAATTCTGCCTCACATTCCTGGTGTCTTCAGTGAGTTTTTTTTTTTTTTTTATCATAAGTTACAGTAATTTAGTAAGTTACTTAAAGACTTTTCCTTTTGTTTTTTTTTTTCTCTCTCCATAATACATTTCCTTGACTTTCAGAAATGGCACTGTTAAAATCATACCCCTGAGGGGGCCTCGACTTGTGGCAGGGCAGGATTCTTCCTCCAGGCATTACTCAGTGGCTTTGGGGAGATTGTTCCACACAATACTTTTCTCCATTAGAATTTTCCAGAACAATTTCCACTTTGTGGATTTCTTCTGAAAACTCCCATAGCAGAAATTCTCACAATAATTAAAATTACACGTACTTTCTCATTTACTTTAACATGTTCCTCACATATCAGACAAATTGAATGTATATAGATTTTGCAGGATATTTTTTCCTCTGAGTTTACAAATCAAAAGGAACACTTAATCCACCAAATGGTCTTCAATTGGTAACTCATTTTATAACATGCTTTAAAAAGATATTCTCTGGAATCCAAGAAATACTTTAAGTACTTTAAAACACTTCCTCATCCTTAGGGAAACCTAATACATTTAAATTGTGTGGAGAATTTTTTTTTAACAGTTATGTTGGGTTGTATTGGTTAACTGCTATTTATTTATGGGTTTTTGAAAAGTGTATGAAACTTTTTATGGCAGATCCAATTCTGGAGACACAGGGAGTATTACTTATTTCTTTTTTAACCTATCCAGACTTGGTTTTCCTAGGTTTATGATATGCAATATACTAGTTATATCTAAGGTATCATTATGGAACAAATTATGCATTTTGTTTAATTTCTTTGTTAGAGCATTTAACATTTAAATGGTTCCTTCAAGACCTCAATTTTTCATTGTTGTCAGCATCAATACTTGTGATGAGTGAGAATTTCCCACTTAAATAAGTCCCTTATGTACATTGCCTGAGCTTCCAAAGTCAAAAGATTAAGTGGTGCTATCATGATTTCTATTGTAAAGTCAGTCATGATCAAAGAACTCCAACATATACATGAGAGGACAGTAACAAAGGATCGAGATAAAAAGGTTGTTAGGGAATGATATATTAAAGTTAGTACATTAAGAGTTTTACTTCTTGCAGTGTTTAAAGCAGTTACAGATTACAGATTGAGCTCTAAATTCAATCATACTTCTTAACCTCTCTAAACCTGATTTTCAAAATCTAGAAAGTGGGGATTATGATATTATTTTATTAGAGGCCCAGTGCATGGGATTCATACATTGGTGGGGGCATGGCCTATGGGGATTGGCCTGCTGTGGGAGCACCTCTCATCCTGGTCAGCCCAGCAGCATTCCCATGGTGGGAGTGCATTGACTCCGAAGGGGAAGCTCCTGCATTGTCTGCCCCCCTGGTGGTCAGTGTGCATCATAGCGACTGGTCGACCGGTTGTTGTGGTCATTCTGCCATTAGGTTGCTAGGCTTTTATTATATAGGACTAGAGACCCAGTGCACAAAAATTTGTGCACTTGCGGTGAGGAAAGGTCTCTCAGCCTGGCCTATGCCCTCTTGCAGTTTGTGACCCATCAGAGGATATCCACCTGCTGGCTTAGACCTGCTCCCCAGGGGATTGAGCCTAAGCTGGCAGTCAGACATCACTCTGGCAGCCCAGGAGCCCTCGGGGGATGTCCACTTGCCAGCGGGGAGCAGGCCTAAGCTGTAGTCGGACATCCTTAGCACTGCTGAGGAGGCCGGAGAGGCTCCCACCACCACCGCTGTACTGGCAGCCATCAGCCTGGCTTGTGGCTGAGCAGAGCTCTCCCTGTGGGAGCACACTGACCACCAGGGGGCATCTCCTGCATTGAGCATCTGCCCCATGGTGGTCAGTGTGTGTCATAGTGACGAGTCATTCCCAGTTGTTCTGCTGTTAGGGTCAATTTCCATATCAACCTTTTATTATCTAGGACAGAGGCCTGGTGCACAGGTGGGGGTCGGCTGGTTTGCCCCAAAGGGTGTCCTGCTGGGGTGCCTGGCCAGCCTGGGTAAGGGGCTGATGGCTGTTTGCAGGCTGGTCAAGCCCCCCAGGGGGGACCCTTACCCCATGGGAATGTGGCCAGCCTGGTTGAGGAGCTGAGGGCTGTTTTCAGGCTGGCCACAGCCTCTTCAGGGTGAGGTCCCCAGCCAGCCTGGGTAAGGGGCTGAGGACTGTTATCAGGCTGGCCATGGCTGCAAAATGGAAGCAGGTATCTAGGATTTATTTAACTTCTATAATTGAAACTTTGTTGCCTTGGTCTCGATCAAAGCCACTGGCTGGAAGCAGGTAACTTGTGTTTACCTTTTGTAATTGAAACTTTGTTGCCTTGAGTGGAGATCAGGGCCCGAAGGACAGGTGAAAATCTTGGCTGCCACCATCTTTGTGACAGAGTGAGGGTTAATTTGCATATTACTCTTTTGCCTGAGCAGAAGACCCCCAAGCCCCTCCTATTGCCAGCTTCACAGAGCCCAGGCCCCTCAGATTGCCGGCTCTGCCCCTGCCCAGGCCCTGAGATTTCGGACTCCACCTCTGCCCCACTGGCAGCCTCTGGCCAAGGCTGCAGGCCTTGGCAGAGGACTCCCAGACCCCTGCTTTGCCAGCTCCACTGGTGCCCAGATCTCTGTGATCACAGGCTCCACCTCTGCCCCTCCAATCGCTGGCTCTGCAGAGCCCAGGCCCCTGCAATCTCTGGCCTTGCCTCTGTCCAGGCCTGAGGCCTCTGGCTCAGGCCTTATGCCTGGGTAGGGCACCCTCATACCCCTCTGATCACTAGCTCTGCCCCTGTCCCCTCCAATCACTGGCTCTGCCCTTGCCCCCTCCAATCACTGGCTCTGCTCTTGCCCATGCCTGAGGCCTCTGGTGAAGGCCTCTGGCCTGGGCAAGGGACCCCCAGCCCCCTCTGATCACCTGTTCTGCCCCTCGGGCCCCTGACCTCCCCCACCATCTGCCTGGCTAACAGGCCTGACCACTTCAGTGGTGGGGCTGAGCCAGACTGGACGCTGCCATCTTGTGGCTATGGGTGCCACCATCTTGTGGCTATGGGGGAGGCTATCTTTGTGATGGAGTGATGCCTAATTTGCATATTACTATTTTATTAGATAGAATACCCTTATTTGAAGATTAAATAAGGCCAAGCATGTGCTTAGTCAAAATTAACTGGTATAAATTTGTGATGTGATAATGCTGATTTGCTTATTGGAGCCACCAACATGCTGATTACATACTGTAAATGTTTTGGACTACCTTTTATTTATTTTTATCATTTATCTAAATGTTGAGATTCCCCACTTGAAGCAGACAGAAATTTCCTTAACTCCTTCCCTCTGCATCTGTCTTCTAACCTGTATTGGTACCTATATTCTGCCTTCTCTCTTGTTAATATGAATGAACTGTCCATATATAATACCAACCTTCTTCTTGTGCTCAGGATCCCATCCTTCTCCATTACTTTGTGTTATTAACTAGCCCTTCTTCTATGTCATTAATTTTTATCTTTTCTAGTTAAATTATCCCAACTCAAATGACCAACTCAAACCAACCAATCACACAGCCTCCTTCATTTACTGCCGCGTTTCTCATTCCCATTCCAGTGTAAGCATGCCTGTACTCACTTGCACTTTCTCACTTCCTTTCCCACTTAAAACATCAGTAGGATTTCCGTCCCAATCTTTTGCTGCATATTTAGATCACTAATGTCTGCCATCTTTAAAATCCATTAGTCAGTCTTTTCCAATAATCTCTACTTGTCGGCAGTCTTTGAGATACACAAGATATTGAATACTTCCTTCTTCTTTGAATGAATTGACTGTTTTCTTCTTCTTGGAATGATTTCTTCTCTTGACTTCTGGAATATCACATGTTCCTATGCTTTCTCTTGCCTTAACTAGTTACTTTTTCACAGTTTATTTATTATCTCTTCCACTTCTCATTCTCTAAATGTTAGGGTGATGAAATATAAACTTAGGGGAATATAAACTTATGTAGAAAATACGTAAAAATGCATATTGGTGATAAGTATAGTAATGATTAACGTGTTGACATAATTCATGTTATAATTCATATACTAAATAATAAAAATGTTAAATGAATACATATACACACTCTGTTTTCTAATACAATATTTTGCTTTATCTGAATCTGGAGAATCCATGGAATTGTTGTTACAACCTGGACTTTCTGAAAAACTTCCTTTACTCTTTTATGGAAGAGGCGGTACCACATTTCCTTCTTTCCTCAGAGGCTCTTCCAAAGCAGCACTAGCCGTGCCCTCCCTAAATATTCTCTGAAGTCAGGGTGGAAGTCCCTCCTGTACAGACGGTGTTGACCTGGGTGTGCTCAGGTTTTCAGTACTTCTTTAGGTACTTTTCTGATCTTTCAACCCTTTGATTTTAAGGCTCTAAAATGGATTCAGCATCTCAGTTGATTATGAAGAACCAGTAATTCCATGTCCTGCCTCTTTTATTGGCTGCTATGCCTCTTTCTGTCCTGTTTAACTTTCCTCTACCAACATCATTGGGAAACTTAAAACTTTGATTGACTTTTTACAGCGTTATTCATATTTTCTTGGTTCTAAACTTGACTTCTCATCTTCACTTTGGGCATACTCTGTTCTATGGTCATTGATAAACTATAGCAGTGACCCTATAGTAGGAGCTCAGGAATCTACTTTTTTTCTAGGCCCGAGTAGTCCAATGGTGATCAGTAAACCTCAGGGAGATACCCTGCCTTGTGATGGAGGAACATTTGAGTAGATTTGGACAGTTCCCAGTAAGTCACTATTGTGTGAGCCTGAGTAAGACAGCATTTCTTCTTAACTGAGAAGAGAAAAAACACCAAAATGTGCAAAGGTTTTGATGTTTTTGGTGCTTTTGGAGGCTTTTACTGTTGTGTATACATTTTTCTGTTTTATTTTTAGACATATTTTGCATCAGTTTTAGTCATTTTTTTTTATCACATGAAATCCTCCACAAAAGTCATATGCTGTTAGTAAAATAAATCATGCTATGCCTATTTTTACATTAATTTTGAAGTAAGTCTTTCCTATTTACAGCCTAGAAAACTGAGGAGTGAAAAACTTAAATCATTTGTCTGAAATTATTCAAGGATCAAGGAGTTGAGATAAAATATCTTGATCTCAGTGTGGCTTTCTTTTCACCATTTTGTCCTGCTTTGGCCTGAGCAGCTTGGAGCAGTGTGGTTCGCTCCACTTTCATGCTGTTGCCTGCACTCAGAAGAATCGCTGACTGTCTGGCAGTAGCTAAGTGGACAGTAGGAGGAGAGGGCTGGATGAGTGAGTTTAGGTTGTGCACATTGTGCCATGAGACAGGTTTCATTGTCTACATCTCTCTTAGGGAATTGGCATAATTCACTCTAGGCCACAGATCACCAAACTTGTAAGTAGCAAACTCTTTGCAGTAAGAGACTTTTGGGCATGGAGCCCCAGATAAATGTATGAGTGCATTTACTGTATGCTACTGTAAAGCCTTATGTCCTTTAAAAACAAATAAACACACTGAGAAAACATAAAGGAATAAGAGGTTTAAAAATATTACTTTCCATACTCTCTTACTACTGAAATAAATAATCTGGACATGACTTTAGAAACTGTGAATGTAGAACAACTTTTGAGATGGACAGCCCCTTCATGTCATGAAAGGTATGGAAATAAAACCATCCTGGATTCTCTTTCATTCTAATCTCTTATAAACTCGCATGGAACCAAGAGTGTGAATCCTCAGAATACTTGTTTTATTAAGTTTCTTGGAGGACTCGGGTGTTTAACATATTTTAGAAAATGAAAATAGTTTGTATATTCAGCTAATTACCATTAGTCACAAGCAAGGCATCAGTTAGGACAGAGTAGGTTATGCTACAATAACAAATGGATCCCAAATGCCTATGGCTTAAAACAAACAAACAAAAAAAGGTTATTATTCATCAAAGTGCATATTAATTAGCAGCAGTGAGGGTTCCCCCATTGTCCTCAAATGGAAGCTCAGGGTAATAGAAGTTTCACCATTTGGATTATTAGTATTGTAGCAGGTACATGCAGAATCAAACAGTGAGTGACTCTTAAATCTCTCCCAATCATCTTTGATTAACTATAGCAAAAATTTTGTAAATAACACCAATTTCAAGAGTCAGGAAAGTGTGATCCCTTTCTATACCTGGGAGTTGAGAGAATCTGGATATTAATAAAAGGTGGTCATATCTATTAAGAAAAAATACGAATGAATCATTAACAAGGTTGGCATTATAAAGCCATTACAGAACACATACAATGTAACTGTATTTTTAGATAGTCGGTGTTAACTGCTGAAGAAGGGAGTTGAATAAAATTTTCCAGTTTAGAGGAAAGTTGAAATTTCAAAAAGACTTTAAGAAAGAAACTGTATACAGAAAGCTAATCACAGCTCCCCGCTATAGGGACTGTTTTTATCCGGTTTAAGAAATGTCTAATATAGGGACTCTGTGGTTCTTTATTAATTATCCTCTGTGTGTGTGTGTGTTTCAGCAAGACAGTAATAAACATCTTTTATGTATATTTCTCAGTAAGTGTTTCTGATTACATTCATAGGGAATTTCCCAGACATGAATTGATTATAGGATCATAAGGTTAAATTCATAACTAAACTTTGCCACAATTGCCTATTTACTATCCAGAAAGTTTGTATTTCTCTAACAAGTATGTGAAAATATCTTTTGTCACACTCTTATCAGCACTGAGCTTCCTTAAAGTTTCTAATTTCACCATTGTCAACTAAAAATGGCGCTGATTTAATTTGCATTTATTTATTAGTGAGTGAAGTACTGTGTCATGTGATTTTTGGACATTTTGTTATTTCTCTGTAACTCACTTTTTATTCATATCCCTTTTTTCCTCCTACTGGGCTGGTCATCTTTTTAGAAATAGATTTTATACGCATTTCACAAATTGTGTGAAAATATTTTCTCTGGTTTATATTATGTGTTTTTAAACATTTTAGCCCAACAGAAAATTTAAATGTTTGCATGTAGATATATAGGTGTTTTTCTTTTTATTTCTCTTGTTTGTTTCTGTATAGGGAGATTTTACATAATTTTTGAACATAATTACCCATGATTTTAATTTAGAATTGTACTTATTATTTTATATTTTAACCTTTAACTTTTTTATATTTGCAGCAAAGTTAATGAGCATTCATATTTTCCCCTCTCTTTTCCTAAGTGGTTAGCCAGCTGTCTCAACAATATATATAGAATATCACTTTTTAATTCCATTTATTTGAAAAACCATTATCACTGAATTTCCATTTTAATTGGGGTTTGGTGTTTGGGGCTTTCCGTTGTGTTTCACTCATCTTCTCTACTGCCAAGTTGTTTTTAATTATTATCACTTCATAATGCAATTTAATATTGGCAGGACCAGTCCTTCCTCATACAATTAAAATTTTCCTGGCTATTCTTGCAGTCTTATTTTTCCAGATAAAGCTCAGGATCTTTTCTTCAATTTTTTAGAAATTCTTATTCATATTTTAATTAGAATTTCTTTGAATATATGAATAAACTTTATAAACATTGATGTAATCTCAATACTGACTTTTCCTGTTCAAAATTATGATTTATCTTTTTATTTAATCTTGAATCTCAATGGAATAATACTAAAGCTTTTTTGTATTGGTCCTCAACATTACCTAAGTTTTATATCTAGGAATTTTTATCTCTTTTTTTCCTACTGAAAATGGGATTTTTACTTAAATATATTTTCATATTGATTATTGTTATATATAAAATACTGCTTTTATTAATTTTTAAACAAGTAAATAATGTTTATATTTTTGTGGGATATTAGACATAATGAATGTATAATCACCAATAAAGATAATTTGGTTTTTTTTCCCCTCTTGTTTTTACCTTTCTCCTTTCTAAATTTTGTCAAAATTTGTGGGCTAGTGAAAACTGGTTATAAAAACATTAAAAATAGTGGTTATCCTATGCAACTTTACTTTTTAACTTTCAAAGTCAGTCACTTTTAGTCCATGTTTGTGGCTCTTTAGGTAGTATAACTCTATCAATGGCATACATATATTTGTAATTGTGTACCTTTAATTTTTGATTCCAGCCATTACCAGCATCTACAGCCCTGTTTTGCCCTAGCCAGTTTGGTTCAGTGGATAGAGTGTCAGCTTGAGGACAGAAGGATCCTGGTTTCAATTCTGGTCAAGGGCATATGCCTTAGTTGCAGGCTCAATTCTCATCCTGTTGAGGTGTATGTGGAAGGGAACCAATTTTGTGTCTCACATCGATGTTTCTCTCTCTTTCTGCCTCTCCCCCTCCCTTCTACTCTCTCTAAAAATCAATGGAAAAATATCCTCTGGTAAGGATTAAAAAACAAACAAAACCAACACAAACATATAATCCTGTATTAGTTATGGTCCTCTCTATATTGATTATTAAATATTAATAATAGATGCCTTGAATTTATCAGACATTCCCTACATCTTTAGCTTCTCTTTCTACACATATGTATGTATATATATGTATACACATATAAATGTATATATGTGTATATATCAGACATTCCCTACATCTTTAGCTTCTCTTTCTATACACATATGTATGTATATATATATATATACACATATATATGTATATATATACATATATATGTATATATATACATACACATATATATGTATATATATACATATATGTGTATATATATACACATATATGTGTGTGCATGCATATATATATATATATATATATATATATATATATATATATATTAGAGAGGCAGAGACAGGGGAGAGAGAGAAACATCAATTTTGAGAGAGAATCATTGACTGGCTGCCTCCTGCACACCCCACACTGGGGATTGAGCCTGCAACACAGGCATATAACCTTGGCTGGAATCAAACCTAGGACCCTTCTGTCTGCAGGCCAACATTCCATCTGCTGAATTAAACTGGCTAGAGCTATCCTTAGTTTCTTTTCTTTTTTTTTGTAGCCACTATGTCCAGCTTGAAAGGACTTATTGGTGGATCCACCTTAATTGATTTAGAAAATTTAAGAATGTTATTTATACTCATACCCTTGATTTGATCCTTCACAGAGGCTGAGTTTTCATTGAACTTCTTTATCTATTGGAAATGAAGAAAAAGATACATCATCTAATCCCCAGTACTTTTGGATGTGGTCTGTTTTACTTACTACTTGGAAACTGGCCAATTCTTTTCACCTCTTATAATACCTTGTTAAATTAAGCCAATACTAGTCAATTCATGATACTAACATTGTTTTCTCAGTTCTTTACTCTAGCTCTAAGTTCATTTGATGAATTATTTGCCTTTGGAAGTTATTGTAAGAAAAATTTACATAAAATATTCACCATAGCATTACATGAGTAAATATTTTTCCAAACTCCAATAACTTTTTCACTGCTCACGATATAAGCCCTTAACCAGTGCCATATATATATTTTTAATATTGTTTTGGCAGCCTCCTCTTTCTGCTATACCAATTTTTTATTAATTTGGGCGACACTATACTGCAGTAACAGATGACCCAATGGCTCAGTGACCAACACAAGAACATTTATTTGTCTTTCGCATTACATGCCCATTGTGGATAAACTTTACCACATTTGCTACTAGTTACCTTTAAACCTTGACCAGAACTTGGCTGAGTATAATGTGTTTGGATCACACTTTCTTGTGTTTTATATTTTGTAGATACTTTCTCAATATTCCCAACCATTTTGCTCAGTAAGTTTCTGTGCTCCCCTTTCTCTCCCCAATCCCCTTAACTGCTGGATGTTAATATGGCTGACATGCCTTTTTATTTTACTTAAAAATCTTGCTTATGTACATTAAGGTACATATTTTATGTACACATTTTATACTTTTTTGTCCCAATGTTGATGAATATGCTCCTGGATTCCTCACTGTATCTGAGCCTTGTTTGTTGTTTCCAGGAAATTAAAGTTTGAATGTTATGTCTCTTATAACTCCTAGGTAGAGAATGGAAGTCTTAGCTGGCACTTTGCTTAGTCTTAATAGGAAGTCCTGGTTTGCCCCTTTCTTCTGTAGTTTTATCAAGTATTTAATGCCCAGCTAAATTCAACTTTGTCAACTGGATCTTAATCTAGCCTAGTTATCTCATTTTAGCCTTCTGAATAGTTACCTTAAGTGGTTCTCTTCAATTTCTTTTCTCTCTCTAGTAACTTTAAAAAAAATCTTTATTCTTGAAAGTGTTACTGGTCTGCTTTTACTTTAACAACTTTTACCATTCCCTCCTGCTTCAAGAAAAATGAAAAAAATATATTCAAAAGATAGTATTGATTCTTGTATTAGGAGTCTACATGATAGAGAAAGAAAATCATGCAGTTTTCATATGTCTCTTGGTGGCCCCTTAAATTATTTTGTCCTTTTATCCTCTGCTTGGCTAAGTTGTTGTGTTTTGGTGATACAAGGTTGTGGATGAAAAAGGGAATCCTATATAATAAAACCCTAATATGCAAATTGACCGACCTACTGAATGACTGGCAAAACAACTGGTCGCTATGATGCACACTGACCACCAAGGGGCAAATGCTCAATGCAGAAGCTGCCCCCTGATGGTCAGTGTGCTCCCCATAGGGGGAGCGCCACTCAGCCAGAAGCTGGGCTCACAGCTGGAGAGAGCAGCAGTGGTAGTGGAAGCCTCTCCTGCCTCCACTGCAGGCAGGTGGTAAGGAGCAAGGGATCTCGGACTGCGAGAGGGATGTCAGACTGCTGGTCCCCCTCCCAAGTGCAGGAATTTCATGCACCAGGCCTCTAGTCTGGTAATAAGTCTGACTAAAAGAACCTCACAGGGTGATCTGATCACAAATGCCTAATTGTGTAGGTTATGGTGGAAATCAAGCCCCAACCCTGTTAAAAGGTTTATCTTTGCCTTAAGCAAGTCCTGTCCATTGTTCTTGTGCATCTGGTTAACAGACCTTTGAGATGCCAGAGTAATCTCTTTTTTAGACCCCTGGGTGTCATGACCACCCTTATGGGAACACATGGTATTGTTAACTAACTTGTTCCTTGCTTTTTCCCAACCTTATACAATCTTCCTTACTTTACCTCCTAATTCCAAATGTATAAAAGAAACTGCAAAACTATCATTTTCTGGAGTATTTGAGATCTTGATTCCTGGTGTGTTGTCAGCTTGGCTTAAATAAACTCATAAAAGTATTTTTTATGTTGACAAACTCTAGAATGTATGGGCTTTTAGTGGATCTTCTCTCTCTCTGACACACAAACACATACACACACACACAGACATACTCCAGATTGTTTTTAATCTCTGGTGAAAAAGTAGTCAAGGGTAAACTCCTTCTCTCCCTTTTTCTCTCTAAAATAAATAAATAAATAAATAAATAAATAAATCAGCTTTCTAAAAAAATTAAAAAAAAATGTAGATTTTTAAAAAATTCCAGTTTATACTGGAAAAAAAAAATCCCTCCCCAAACTTCAAAATGCAGTGGCATAAATGAGAAAGATGTTTTTTATGTAATTCATTGTCTAAGAATTCATTCAGAGGCTCATGTTTTCCCCTCTTTTTGTTCTAACCTCTCTTAGCATGTTTTCTTTTACAGAGTCAAGGCTGTAGCACTAGTCACTATCATGTATGCATTGTAATCTGGTCGGAAGACTGGAAGAAAAGTTATAGCAATAGTTTCCTTTTAAGCAATGATGTAGAAGTTGCATATCATAGTGCTATATACATTCTATTAGCAAGAATTTAGTCACATGGCTGTGACTAACTGTAAAGGTGATAGGGAAATATAGTCTTTAGTTGAGCAGCGGGGTGGGGCTGGCCAAGGGGAGGGGCCATGGGCAGTTGGTCTGCTGGCCCCATCCCCTGGTCTAACTCCTGGTTGAACTCTGGGTCAAACTCCTGGTCGAGGGGACAATTTTCATATTAGTCTTTTATTATATAGGACTAGGGGTCCAGTGCACGAAATTCATGCACGGGGGGTGGGGGGGGGCGGTCCCTCAGCCTGACCTGCACCCTCTCCAACATGGAGTTCTTGGGGACTCTCACAATCCAGGACCTCTGGTTCTTAACTGCTAACCTGCCTGCCTACCCCTAACCACTCTGCCTGCCTGCCTGCCTGATCCCCCTAACTGCCCTCCCCTGCCGGCCTGGTCACCCCTATTAACTTTCTTTTTTAATCTTATCCCCTTCACACACAATTGTATTTGACTTCCTTATTGACTTCTTCCTCTCACACAATTTTTCTCCTTTATGTAACACTTTTCCTACTGACTCATCATTTCTTTCCTCCTTATTTCCTACTTCTGTTCCATCATTATTCTTCCCATTTTTCTACTACCCTCCTTCCCTTCCCACATTCCTTCTTTCCTTTATCTTTACCCTTGCCCACCCTCCCCTTTTCCTTCCTTCCTACCTTAATTTTTTTCTTCACTTCTCCCTCTGACCTGCTTTGCTCCCTCCCCCATTCCTTCCTTCTTCTCATTCTCCTTTTAAGCTCTACCAGCTCCACCTTTATAACTTTTCTTCCCTCTCTCTTTTTCTCTCATCCTACCTTTGCTATACATTTTTCTCTACTTACTGCCACTGTTTTAATACCTATCTACCTGCCTAATTATCCACTATCATTTATCTTTTTTTCTTTTCTGACTTCTTTTAAAAATCTGTCCCCAGTTCACAACTATACTTGGTCTTCATTATAGGTCCTACAGTTCACTCACACATCCTCTTTTTTTTAACTGTGCTGTCCACTGACTCTTTTATAAAGTTCTTTCCTCCATCCTGTTCCACCCCTCCCCCACCTGGTTATTTCCCCCCAAACTCTCCAGGGCTGCTGCTCCCTCCACCCACCCCCTGCCTATCTCTCCGTCTCCTGGCTCCTGCTGGTTCACCCCAGCTCTGAAGGGAGACAGGGCCTCTCACAGGAGACCCCTGCCCCTGTGGCAGATAAAATGGAGTCAGCAAGAGAGTGGGCCCAGGAGGGGATGTGTATGTGAGAGAGGGAGCAGCCCTCCTTCCCTCATTAAAGCTTTCATGGGGAGGGGGTATTAACCCCCAGCTCAGGGCTCAGCCCCAGCCAGGTGGCAGCTGCTCGTGCAGCCCCCGCACTGCAGCTGCAAAGCAGGAGCACCTCCACCTCTGGACCATCCACCCCTCCATTCAGGATCCACCAATGGCATAGCTTCTGTCCCCCCTGGACTGCAGTATGGGCTTACTTCTCCTGCCCTGCGGCTGCCACCTGGATCCCGGAGCAGAGGTCTTCAGTCTGCCCTGCTGGGCCACAGCCTCTTCCATCGTGGCTGGGCTAATTTGCATACAGTTGCTCTGATTGGCTGGTGGGCATGGCTTAGGCATCCCCAAGAAATGGTCAATTTCAATAGAACACTTTTATTAGAGTAGATGGTAAAAGGTGAATAGATTTGTTATTTAAGAAACATCCAAACCTGTAGCAAATTTTTATAAGTTTATTTGAGCCAAACTGATGACATATGCCAGAGAACAAGATCTCAAATGCTCTCTACTATAACAGTTTTACAGCTTCTTTTATGCATTTGAAATTTAGAAGGGAACATAAGGAAGATTGCATGCAGGTGGGAGAAATGAAGGTGGGAATTGGATTACAGGATAAATGAACATTAATCTTTCAAAGAGGGCTTTAATGTAGATATGCATTAACTGTTCACAGTTTTATTTTCAATGGATTTTGAAAAGAATAATGTTGAAAAATATATGCTGTTATTTTTTTAGGCTGAAATGTGTTCTCTTTTATTAATTTCAGTTTTATTTTCAGGGTGACCGTGGACTTCCTGGCTTTCCTGGGCTTCATGGAATGCCAGGATCAAAGGTTGAAGAAATCTGGTCTTTTTACATTCAGCAATGCCATATATTGTTTTAGATTTCAAGCTTTATATCACAAATGTGTTAAAAATAAATGCTCATATATAAAGTATTTGTTTCTCATGTTAAAGTAAATGCTTAAGATTAATGTAGTTCACAGCCTTTTCCAATATTCTTTAAAATTTCCAGTCATAAATATTGAAGTGTTTAAAATTTATGAGCTTTACTATATAGAAATTCTCTTAACTATAAGTCCTATACTGTAGGCCCTGTTATAGTATGAAGTGTCCTTATTTTTCCTTGTTTTTCTTTATAAAGCCTGGAAATTACAACTTTTTTAAACAAAGTTTAAAATATTTTATTTCCATTTTATTTTGATGTTGGCATATTAAATTCTTTTGTTTATGATTGGTACTGCTTTTTCGTTAATTTCTGAGGAAAATCTTCATATATCTCTAAAATACAATATTTGTATTTTGTCTTCTAGGGTGAAATGGGCCCCAAAGGAGATAAAGGATCACCTGGATATTATGGTAAAAAGGGAAGTATTGATCACAAAACAAAGCATCCATTTTGAACTTTCAATGCAATGGAAATAGAAAACTTGAATTTGGTCCCAGCCCACCATTATAGCGATTAGTTTTATTCATATTTCTCAGGAGATTTATTAAAAACAATGAGAAAATTAAATAATAATGTGATTATTTTGCATGATATTCAATAAGAATACATTGTCTTATTGATCATTTTGAACTTCTAAAATAATTATAGGGAGAGATTCCTTGGGTGTGGGTAGCTGCATCTCCATTGACAATTGATTTATGGGCCTTCCTATTTCTCCACATTGAAGGAAAATTATATTCTCTGTATATTTAAAATACTCATTGCTGCCCTACCAGTGTGGCTCAGGGGTTGAGCATTGACCTATAAACCAGGAAGTCATGGTTTGGTCCCTGGTCAGGGCACCTGCCTGGGTCTCAGGCTCATTCCCCAGTGTGGGGTGTGCAGAAGACAGCCAATCAATGATTCTTTCTCATCATTGATGTTTCTCTCTCTCTCTCCCTCTCCCTTCCTCTCTGAAATCAATAAAAATATATTTAAAAATAACATAGTCATTGCCTTTCTAATTTTTCCAAGATATGGCTTCTGGGTTTTGATGCTTGTAATAATTCTGCATCCATCAATATTTTCAGTGTCTTATGTTTTATCCGCTGGCCTGATAAAATAATACTGTGCCAATAAGCTGCAAAGCCAACACAAATGGTAGTTTCATGAATTCTGTCAATCCATAATGAGGTTAACTTACTGTCCTACTTAAGTGTGAGTTGGAAGTTTAAGAGAGTATTGTAAAGATTATTTTTTAAGTGTTCTTTTTTTAATGCAGGGTGCAAAAGGTGAAAAGGGAAATGCTGGTTTTCCTGGCCTTCCTGGACGTGCTGTGAGTTTGATAGAAAAAGCTCTTGCATATTTTGCTTTGGACAAAAATTATCTGATAGTACATTTCTTTAAAAATTGTTGCAAAATATATTAAAATAAATGTATTAATTTTTTCAGGGAGAACCAGGACAACATGGAAAGGATGGATTAATGGGTAGTCCTGGTTACAAGGTATTTACACAAAGAATAAAACAACTTATGTAATTTGTGAATGGACATTAGAAAAATGTACCAGTAATAAACTTCTCTTATGACACTGGTGTAAAATTAATGAGCTAGAAGTTATTTTACTGTAATTTAAAAAATGATACTACATTTACTTTTGACTCTATAGTGAATTTTTATTGTTAGAAATAAAATTTTAGGATATTCAAAGGTTGATATCTTTGAAAAGCCATTCTGATGGGTTTGGTTGGATAGAGGCTTAAATTCTTAGCTCTGTCTCCTAATAGTTTCAGGTTTCAGAACAGTTGAATGTTTTTTAGTATATTTTCAGTTACGCAATCACCACTAGAGTCTAATTTTGAAACATTTTCATCACCTCAAAAAGAAACCCGATGCCCATTAGCAGTCACTCCCTATCTTTACCCAAGCTTTTAGTCCTCCATTTCCAGGCCTATGCAACCGCTAACCTACTTTCTGTTTTTCTGGATTTGCCTAGTCTGAAGTCCTTCAGCCCATTGGATAAGTCCCACCCACATTATGAAGGGTAATCTGTTTACTGATTTAAACATTAATCATACCTTTAAAAACTCCTTCAGAGCACTATCTAGACTGGTATTTGACCAAATATCTGGGCACTATTACCTAGTCACATAATGTTAATACATAAACTTATTTTGTTGACACATAAAATTACCTATCACAGATGACAGGACTGTCTACCCTTTCAATCCAAAGGTGACCCCTTTTTATTATTGTATCAATATTAAAAATATTATCTGAATGTTTATTTATGATTGCATTCAAGATAAATGTTTTGGCAATACAATATAGGTGATAATTTATGCTTTCTATTACATTCCAGTAGGAGGCACATAATGTCTGTCCTATTACTGCTCATACTAGATTTGATCACATGGTTAAGAAAGGGAAAATAGCTGTGTATGTGTGTTTATTTTATCCATGGAATATTTCTAATTTGTCTCGGTCTTATTTAAATGGCTCTAAAATTTTTAATAGTTTCCTTTATAAAGATGTAGCACGTATTTTGTTAGTTTTCCCAAGTGTATATTATTGATGCTATTGTAAATAGTGTCGTTTTTATAGCTTTATTGAAGTACAATTTATGTATAAATAAAATTTATTCATTTTGTGTAACTACCACCAAATTCAAGTTTTAGAATTTTTGTAACTCCAAAGAGTTCTCTTATCCTCCTTGGGAGTGAGTTACTAGTCCTACCCCTTGGCACTAGGCAACTACTGCTCTGCTTTCGGTCACTATACCACTCATATAATTTCAATGAATGTAATCATGCAGTATTTAGTCATTTGGATATATGACATTTATTTTCATTCATCAGTTGATGAACATTTGACTTGCCTCCTGTACTCGATAGTTAAAAATAATGTTGATACAAATATTCTTATAGACATCTGAGTTGGATATGTTTTAATTTGGGGGTGAGATGTTGATACCTAGAATAGCTGGGTTGTATGATGAGTGCAGATGACCTTTCTGGGGCAGGGTGGTGTCCCATTGGTAGGATGGTGTCCTATTCGTGCCATCTTCTGTTTCATGAAGGTGTTTTCTATGTTATTTGTTGTATAGATATTTATAACTGTTACATATTCATTTTTAATTGTGGCTTTAGCATTTTTAAATTTTATTTTCTGTCTACTTTATTAATTTTTAGCTTGAATTTGACATTGAATTTTAACAAGATTATATTTCTCCTTTCTGACCATCTTTATGTGTTTACTAGACCTTTGCCTATCCTTCTATCATGTTATCATTAGCTCTTGGAATCACTGTATCTTAGTTGTTTCTCATGTCCAGCATGAAGTTGATCTCTGCTTTTTCAAAGCAATCTGATATATTTTTCTTTTAGAAGATTAATTGGATCTATTTTTATTCCTAGGATAATAGATTTGGTCTTTGTTATAATACTGATGTTAGAATTTTGTTATACTTACTGCATTCATTATCTTATATTTATTATGCTTCTTTCTCCATCTGGTCTGTTGCTTTCTTTGGAATTTAGGAAGATTTATATGTACTTTTTTTCTAGTTGTCTTCCTCCTCCTGCTAAGTTTTATTGAGATATTTGACATACAGAACTATGTAAGTTTAAGGTATACAGCATAATGATTTGACTTACATATATCTTAACTAATAAAAGTGTAATATTAAAATTAACTGTTTCTTCGGGACGGCCTAAGCCATGCCCACCAGCCAATCAGAGTGACTGTATGCAAATTAGCATAGCCAAGATGGCAGAGGCCGCAGCCCCAGGCTCTGCCATCTTGGGAGCCTGGGTCCTGGGAAGGCATCTGGCGCCCTGGGCCGGCCGATGTCTTTCCAGGCGGAGAAGCATTCCAGGGGAAACGGGGACCAGCCGGCGGGACCCCGCGGCCCCCTGCTGGTAGGCCGATCGGGTGGCTAGTGCCACCTGATGGGCTTCCCAGGCAGAGAAGCCTGGGGGTTGGGGGGACGGGACCAGCCGGGGGACCCCATGTCCCCTCCTGGGAAGCCTATGGGGTGGCCAGCGCCACCCCATCGCTTCCCAGGCGGATGGCCCAGAGGGTCAGTGGGAGCTGTGGCCAGCCTGAAAACTGCCCTTAGCCCCTCATCCAGGCTTGCCACACCCCCTGGGGTGAGGGTCTCCACTGGGGAGCTTGACCAGCCTGCAAACAGACATTGGCCCCTCACCCAGGCTGGCCAGGCACACCAGCAGATGAACATCCCCAGAGGGGTCCCAAACTGTGAGAGGGCACAGGCCGGGCTGAGGAAACACCCCCTGCCCCACTGCCCCAGTACACAAATTTTTGTGCACTGGGCCCCTAGTTGTGAAATGATTACCACAAGAAGGCTAGTTAACATCCATTATATATATATATATATATATACAAAAAAAAAAAGGTAAGGAAAAAAATATTTTTCTTGTGATGAGAACTTTTAGGATGTATTGTCTTAATAACTTCCAAATATACCATCTAGCAGTACTAACTATGAATGGTCTTTGTACTAATGCCTTTTGTAATCTATAAACACTTCAGAATTCCCTTAGTCCCCCTTTACCTTACTAAGGGATCTAATCTTTGTTTTGTTTTGTTAACTTTATTTTTTTTTAAATATATTTTATTGATTTTTTACAGAGAGGGATAGAGAGTTAGAAACATCAATGAGAGAGAAACATTGATCAGCTGCCTCCTGCACACTCCTTACTGGGTATGTGCCCACAACCAAGGTACATGCCCTTGACCGGAATCGAACCTGGGACCCTTCAGTCCACAGGCTGACGCTCTATCTACTGAGCCAAACCGGTTAGGGCTGTTTTGTCAACTTTAAATGATAACCAGGTTATCTATGTTACAATTAATGAACTTACTCTACTTTCCCCTTTCCATTCTCCTTATTTGTTTAATTATATCACTTCTACTTTTTTAGATCATATAATATTTAGAAACCATTTTTCTAGTCTTTGCTCACCTTTCTTGCAGATCAGCAGTTAAGTATATTTAGTATTTATCACCAGCCCCTTGACCAATATTTCATAGTCGTAATTTAAGTCTGAGAAAATTCTCCTCTGACTGTATTCCTTACATAGGGCTTGCAAATACAGTATTATCTGAATTCTTATATTGTAACATACTCTTCTATATTCTTGTTACTTGAGTGACAACTTAGCTAGCTATTTAAAAACCCTTATCTCACCTTGTTTTCTTTGAAGTCTTTGGAAATGTTGCCCCACTACTGTAATGTACATTACTGGTGCCAGTCTAATTGTCTTTCCTTTGTAAGTGGTTTTGTGCTTTTGTTTGGAAGCCCAGAGAGTTTCTAATTTTTTAATTTTTAACTTAATGTTTAAAGTCCAATAGCATAAATTACGTATCCAAATTAAGCATTTCAGGTATCCCAAAATAATTTTAATAAGTAGATTCATTATTTCTTTTAATTCTGGAATGTCCTCTCTTTTAGTTTTAAGTAGAACCTTTTTTTTAACATTGTTTTGGTGTATAGGTGTGTTGAGACTTCTTTGGCTGTCTTCTGTCTCTTTCACTTTCTCATCCTTTTTATCTTTAAAAAATTTTTATTTTTATGGGCTATGTTTAGTTTCCCCTTAATGCCTTTTTTAAAAAAAAATCTCACTTGAGGATATGTTTTTATTGATTTTAGAGAAGGAGGAAGTGGAAGGAGAGAGAGACAAACATTAATCAGTTGCCTCCTGTACATGCCCTGATCTGGGATCAAACTTCAACCTAGGTGTGTGCCCTGACCTGGAATCAAACCCACAACCTTTCTGGTGTATGGGACGATGCTCCAACCAACTGAGCCACCCAGCCAGAACTCTCCTCAGTGCCTTTTTAAATTTAAAATTAAATCTATTTCCCTTTGCTTTCTAGTAATCATATATATCCAAGATGATTTTGTCTTTTTCAATTTATTTCTTGAATTAATTTAATTCTTATATATTCCTTTTTTAACATCTGAAAATGCTTGTGTAATGTTAATTTAGGCTACAGCACTTTTTTTTACAATTTTCTTCTGCTTTGTATTTATTTTTGTGTAAAGGAAACTTACTGGAAAGTTTTGATTTTCATTGTGTATTTTCTCGTTCAGTAGTTTTGTTTGGGTATTGTCTGCCAATTCTTTGCAGTTTGAAATGTAATATATATTTAGACTTGCAATAGTAGGCAGGATGTAAAAGTTTGAGTGGCTTGCTAGGCTTCTTAGAGTATCTCCTTTTTTATGTATCATGAAGTTAGAAATTACTTTAAACAATGGAATTGTTTACTGGAAAGTGTTTACTGTATCTTCTGTTGAAGTGGTGGAGAGGTAAGAAGTAGAATGTGTTCACTGAAGAGTCTTGTGGCACATCCAAGAGTAGGCCACCAAGTGGTTAGGTCTAGGTTAGAGCCCATCTATGAAAGAGCTATCTCCTGCATGCCCCTCCCCCCAACTGGGGATCAAGTCGGTAACCAGGCATGAGCCCTGACGGGGAACCGAGCCAGTGATCTCTTGGTGCCCAACCAATTGAGCCATACCAGCCAGGGCAAGACTCTTAATTTTTTATTTAAAGAAAAGACCTATGAAATTGGGAATGTTAATGTCATTTAGACATTAAGATGAGATTAAGAGAGCTTGAAGAATTGACTGGAAAGTGCAGTTACATGGCAGAACTAGAATTCCAGGGCTGGTTTGTGTAATCCTGTTCATACGTTACGCTGTCTGAACTTCCTGTCTGATTATTTGGTCATCCAGGAGATGCTTCCCAGCCTTATAGCTTCAGAATAACCTCTGGAACACTAGAGATTTGTTTACATGTGAAGAATAAACCACGCAGTAAGATCAAAGTCAAAATAAAGTGTTTAATAGCCAAGTAAGGATATTCCTCAAAATTAAATCATATCATAATTGTCATATATCTTTCACCTGATTTTGAGGCTTGCCCTGCTCACAAACTAAATTACTTTCCATCCTTTTATTTTTGTGTGGGTAAGGAACAAAGGCCACGGCAGGAAAGGCCATACCCATGCCATGCATGTTTCATAGGTCTGTTGCTGGTTAAATTGCCTTCTTAAAAATAGCTGGTTTGTTGCAGAATAAATCACCTTTGACATTAGCTGTGGAAATTGGGTTGAGGAGCAGTGTTTACTGTGATATTTTCTCGATGGTTTATTTATTTTTATCAAGAAAGGAGTTAATAAGATAGCGAAATGATAAACTAGAGGTGAAGGCATGCTCTGTGCCCCTTTCCAGCAGCCACACAGAGAGGTGTGCATGTGTCCAGGTCTCCAGGTCATGAAAGTAATGAGGTGATCAGGCTCACTTCTGGTTACAACACCGAATGTCACAGGTTGGTTGTGCACTGCATTTGATTATGTCAAGGAAAAGGGCCAGTCAGCAATCATCATTTCAGCTCCCAGTGAAACATCATTAAGAGAATGAGACTGTTGACTCTCCTCTCATCATAACTAACCTGCATACTCTTCCAACTACAGATGCGATAGCCCTCTCCACAAAACTCTTTTCCATTTTATTTACCTGTTTGACATTGAGCATTTAAGAATAAATAGGCCATTCCCTCTTGCTTGAGATGCCTCAGTGTTTGTAAGGAAGGGGACATACAGTCTCAGATAAAGCCTTACATTCTGTTCAGCACTATTCTAAATATTGTGGGTGATTAAGGAAATCTCATGTGTTTTCTGCCTTTAAAGAATGTGCAAGTCAGGAAAATAACACCTACAGAAACAAGACACGCATTCAACAACCCGGTCATGGTAAAATTCAGTGGCAAGTGTAAAGCTGTGTAATGTCATTGTAGATCACAGAGCGACTTGTAAGAGCAGAAAGTTAAGTCTCTATCTTGAGATCTAGGCTAGAGCAGTAGTGCTCACCAGCAGTAACAACACCTCCTGGAAACCTGTCAGAAATGCAAGGTATTGGGATCCACTCCAGACCTATAGAATAGATCCAATAGGATGATCAATTTCAAAGTGAAAATAAAAATAAATATTAAAAGGTTTGATGTGGCCTGACCGGTTTGGCTCAGTGGATAGAGCATTGGCCTGCGGTCTGAAGGGTCCCGGGTTCGATTCCGGTCAAGGGCATGTACTTTGGTTGCTGGCACATCCCCACTTGGGGGTGTGCAGGAAGGTGGCTGATTGATGTTTCTAACTCTCTGTCCTTCTCCCTTCCTCTCTGTGAAAAATCAATAAAATATATTTTAAAAAATAAAAGGATTGATGTAAACTTTGGTCAAATTTACTTTAAGATAAGAATACTGTCCTAGTCTCATGAATACACAGTACATAATTATTTTATAACTTAACCACCCGCTGTCATATATAGATTTAGTATTTATGTAGTCACTTTATGAATCTCAGAATGAGTTATTTGATTCAGGGAAAAGTTAGTATCAATCATCTAGTAGTAATTTTTATTTTTCTATTTGTGTCTAATATGCTTTAATATGTCATATAATACATACAGTTATTTTGTACGCATGATGAAAATGGAATTCTTTATTTCCTCTTACTGCTAACAGGGAGATGCAGGCCCTCCAGGTGCTCCGGGGCAGGATGGACCACCGGGAGAGCCTGTGAGTACCTTCTCAACTTCGTTCTAAGGGATGAGGCTCTTTCCCTGCCATGAAGTCTATCGACTATTTAAATTCTCCTCCCAGGTGCCCTGTCCTTTAGTGACACCCAGACTTGGAAGTTGTCAAAGCTCTTTGTGGAACACTTTTAAACTCTTTCACACACTCAGGAGGATTTTGCCAGCAGGAAATTTATGTGCACTACGAATCACAAACAGTCATGCCTACATAGAGTGTGTTTAGCACAACAGCATGGTCTGTTGGTGAGCCCTCACCATTGTCACTTTGCCACTTGCTCATTGTCTTATACTACGCTCTCTGGGATTGTATGTTCAATAGTAATCAAGGGTAAGAAACATAGGATTGAAAAAGTATTGAGCCTGAATCCTAGATACATGTATGTGTAGCAAGTGTGCCATATGACTCAACTTCAGATGAGTTTTGGAAATACAATTTTTTTCCACTTTTTATTCCTACAGCTCCAGGCCAACTTGGCCAACATTTAAATACCAGCTTATTTCCTTTTATTTGTCAAAATTACTGATCTTCAGGGAATTTGCACTTCGTTTTGGGAGGAGTTGATTCAAGAAATGAAATAATAGGCTATCTATTGTAGTGTATCACAGTGTTCAGTTAAGGGTTCAGAATCTAATATTGGACATCAGAGGGAAATAGGGGCCACTGAAACTTCTTCAATGGGGCAAGGGATTGAACTACTCTTAGAATCATTCAATCAAATATTCCTTGAATTCTCATATAGGGTAATTTGATGTACTGTGGCAAGTTTCTCTACATATTAGGAGCTTATAATCTACTTTGGAGAATAGCGAAAAATGGGATGCAAATAATTACCAACCTGAGGCAGATTAAATTCCAAATATGAATTTAACATGGCATATGAAGAACAGGACTTGAAGATGGTCTTTGCCACCTTCCAGCTTTGTGAGTTTGGATAAATCATTTCACATCACTGCAAACCTTTCTCCTCCTCAAAAAGTGTACTTTCTCATATTGCCTGATTTATAGATTTCTTGTGAGGCTTATATAGGAAGTGTGAAAAAAATTGTGAAACCATTGCACAAATGCATGGGTTTATTCAAGATGCTGAAGGGGTATAGGAAGGGAATCTTGATTCATGAAGTGATTGAAACACTTTTAACAAGGATTAGGGCTAGATTTAGTCATGAAAGGGTGACTGGGGAAGAAAGGAAGACAAGAGGAAGAACTAATATGAGTGAAGACACACAGGTAGGTTGGTTAAGAGTGTTCCCATGAAATAATGAAATTCTCTTAAAGAGGTCCTGTGAAGGGTCCTTGTTGGGTGGTGGAAGTAAAGTTAGGAAGGTGATTAGAATCATGGTATAGAGATTCTGGAAAGAAAACTGTATTCACTTGCTTTGAAAATGGTGTAAGCAAAAAACAATAACATGATAAAAAGTAGTGCTTTGGAGGCAGTTATGAGGTACTGTTATGTGCAGAATGAACAAAAGGAATCAGGATAGTAATTACCTGGCTATTTTGACAGACCAGTCATAGGCAACTAAGGCCTCAACTAAGCTTTTAAAGAAATGGAGAGGCTTCAGTAGGGATAGTGTGATTTAATATGTCTGACCCATCATTATTATTTAAAGTATAACTCTAGGACTGGTAACCTTGTATGAGACTAGCTATATTTATGTATTTGTTTTCAGAAAAAATATAAGGACTGTGTATGTGTATGTATGTGTGTGTGCATGTGCGTGTGCGCTCATGCTTGTGTGAGTGAAGATAAAAATGGGATTGGGGAAGGGAAGACAGGCGAATGAGATGGTGAAAGAGAAGACAGAAGAGACAGTGGACATCAGAGACAGATTATCATTATCATCAATAGTGTTCTAAATGTTTACGTCAGCTATTTATAAACATTAGTGGTGCATTTTCCAGAGAAGCAGCATGACAGCGCAGATGGTCAACAAGTCTATGTAAACCAAAATGCCATGCGAGCAGAATATACTTACTTTGAAATTAGCACTGCTGTGTTCCTGTTAATAAAATCAAACCGAGTAGAAAATGAGGAGCTCTCGCGGGGATGTTTTCCTCTCCTAGCGCTGCTGCTCCTTACTGCCAGCCGGGAGCAGACACCACTTGTGTTTTCTCCTGCCCTGCCTGCTCCTGCTTTGTTCAAGACTTACCCCCCTTGGAACTTCTGCATTAGCCTACATTTTTTAAACCAGGCAGCACGATCCTTCAGATTTCAACCCAACATTTAGTGCATTCCTGGAATGTGTAAGGCATTGGGATTAGTGAGGAGAGAAACACAGGAATGCCCCATGGAAATGCACAACCTCATAGTGGAGACAGACAATAAAAGGATAACAAAACAAAACCTAAATTATAAAGTTCTAAGAAAATGACAAGCGAGGAGTTGGGGCCGGGAATGATGGCAGTGGGGTGGTGGGGGTTTATTTAGATGTAATCTCTCCTCCTTAACCAACCAGATCGAAAACTGGGAGTGACCAAGTGAGACTCTTCGCTCCTTTCCCACCAGATCAGGAGAAGCAAGAAAGGACCCCTTGTCCCTTTTCTCCCCCTTTTCTCTCTTTCCTGGTAAATGGTGGGGCGACAGTTAGGCCTCCTATGCCAGGAGACCTACTCTATTAGGAAAACAATGAATAGATTGGCCTCTAAAATGTGCTCATATTACTTGGATACAATTCTTCTGGTCTTTATTCTCTTCCACTTAAGGACAATTAACATCACACACTATTCTGTTATTTTGACAATGAATGAAAATATGGCTAGAAATATCATCCTGTGACGATTGATCCTTACCCTTTGTGGAGAAGCGTTGCCAATAAGGAAAAATGGAAGTTTATATATTTTGGTGACACCAAGAAATGACGACTCTTATGTTGCATGTGGGTGCTGGTCTTAAGTATTTATAATGAAAGATTTAACCCCACTAAAAAGGACGTGTTCACTATATTATTTGTTCTGTAGTGTGGCAGCCAAGAAAATTTATGGAGCTCAAGTTGAAAGAACAGGAGCTCTTAGAAAAAAATGCTTTAAAGCTTATTAAACACAGCTTATAGCAGCTGGATGATGATTCATCCATGTAAGCAGATTGGTAAATATGAACTAACTCCTTGAATTCAGCTTGAGGACAAAGGCTGTAGTTTACTGGAAAATGATTATATCGTTTTAAAGTACAATTACATCCACATGCCTATGTTTTGCATTTTAAAGGCTAGTATTGTCAGTCCTAATAGTAATTCAGTCCTAAAAGTAACTTGCTTTCTAAGTAGCAAATTATACCCACTTAACTTCTGCTGGATTTATTGTAATTGGTTTCAGCCATGAGAGGATTATAGCATTTCAGTCATTCATTCAGTACGCATCTGCTGAGTGTCTGCTTTGTGCCGGACATCTTACTGGTGGAAGAGAAGGCCCTGCCCTTAAGCAGTTAGATGAGCCACGAGATCACAATATAGTATAAATGTCATGGAGGTGGGAACAGGGGGTCTTGCAAATTTTTAGAAGACATGTATAACACTAAATGAATTTGGGGGTGTTGCTGAAAGGCATTATTTTCTAAATAACAGTATTATGGAGATATTGTTCATATACTATACAACTTATTTATTTAAAGAGTATAGGGATGCATTTTTAGAAATATATTTTTTTTATTGATTTCAGAGAGAAAGGGAGAGACTGAAACATCAATTGAGAGAGAATCATTGATAGGCTGCCTTCCGTGTGCCCTCTACAGGGGATTGAACTGCAACCCTGACATGTGCCCTGACAGGGAATCAAACCATGACTTCCTGGTTCATAAGTCCACACTGGTTCATAGGTCAACCACTGAGCCACACTGCTGGGCTAGAGATTCATTCTTAAACAAGATACTCTTTTGGCAGAATTCTCGAATATAAATGGGAGTTGGCTGGTTCTTTGGGCTGGCAAGGCAAGTGTCTGTAGCATGTTCCAAAACATAGAAGTAGAAGGTATCATGATACTTTAGGAAAAGCTGCTAAGGATACATGGAGAGGATGGGATAAAAATACAAGATGAGGTTGTAGGGGTTAGGTAGACTACAAATCAAGACGGGCCTTATATGCATGTGCTATTTGGATTTAAATCTGAGAGTGGTGGGGGCCATGCAAAGGTTTTAGGTAGAGGAGTAAGTTGATCAGATTTAAGAAGCTTTAGAAAGATCACACTGACAACAGAATAGAGAAAGCATAGAAGGTGAGCCGAGATCGAGGATAGAGCCTAGGAGGTGAGCTCTGTCACCTCCAGTGTCAACTAATGCAAGAACATTCAGAGTTGGGATGGGGAGCTTGGGATTATTGAAATGAACTAAATGGTACCAATAGAGTTCAAGGGTCAACTGCATGCGGGTAAGATGGAAAAGGATGACTCTCAGAATCTTATCACATAGATGGAGGCATAAGAGACCCAAGCAACAAACTGGAAATAGAGCAAGCAGAATCAATTTTGGCTAGGGGAGATGATTCTTGTATGTTTTTAAATGAAAGATATCTAGATAACAATGAGAGCATTTAAACAGGAGAGCTAAGCTTTGGATGATTAAAATAGACACGTAAAAATGGGGACTACTGCTATTCTAGTAAGAAATAGTCAAATTCAAGGAAAATTTAAAAGAAGTACTGTGAATACAAAGTGTAGTAAATTGAAAAATGCTTTGCTTGCCCAGAAAGATATTGGATCCTATTATAATTTGGAAATCTATAAATGATGTTTTCTTTGAATAAAGGGTCTCCAAATATGATTTAAGATCTGTGAAGGGGAAATTATCCTGGATTCTCTGGGTGGGCTTGATCAGTTGAAAGACATTAAGGGCAAACTGTTCTCAGAGGAGGCAAAGAGAACATAGTAGCTCAGATGGGGATAATGAGGCCACAAGTCAAGGAATGCTGGCTGTTACCAGAAGATGGAAGTGGTGAGGAATGGATGCTCCCCTAGAGCCGCTTGGGTAGTACAACCCTGTCTAGACCTTGACTCGGACTTCTGGCCTCCGGAACTATGTGAGAATAAAATCCTGTTGTTTTAAGCTAAGCTTGTGGTAATTTTTTATAGCAGCCAAAGGAAACCAGTACACTGGACTTTTCATCTACTCTAATCCTTAACGATCATTTACATAATGAACCTATGTAAAAAGGCATGTGAACACACACTGCTACATATCTCAACTCTTGATAGTTCATGTATTAATCAAAAACATTTGTACTTAAAGAAAATAGATGCGTAGGTCTCAACAACAATTTGGTTAAAAGCAGGACTCCTCAGTCACCAATATTTTCTGTATCATCAATTTTGTTAAACTCTCATTTGTTTCTAAAAACTTATTTTTATCCACTTCTCATTTTTTTTACTTTTTTTGCATTCTGTTTTTTGTGTTTTTTTTTTTTTTTTTTTTTTTTTTTTTTTTTTTTTTTTTTTTTTTTTTTTTTTTTTACTTTGAGCCCACATGTCTTCATATTACAAAGTTGGAAAGAGTGAAATGTCTGGTGTAAAATATGTAATGTATATAAGCCACAGTTTAAAAATATAATTCAACATGAATATCTATACTGATAAAAGGGTAATATGCTCATTGGACTGGACATCTTCTGGGTGACCTTCTGGACAAGCCACAGTGGTGGGGCCAGGGCAGAGGCAGTTAGGAGCATTAGGCCAGCAGGGGAAAGCAATTAGGGGGATCAGGCCAGCAGGTGAGAGCAGTTAGGCAGTTAGGGAGATCAGGCCAGAAGGGGAGAGCAGTTAGGCAGTTAGGGAGATCAGGCCAGAAGGGGAGAGCAGTTAGGCAGTTAGGGGGATCAGGCCAGCAGGGGAGAGCAGTTAGGGGGATCAGGCCAGAAGGGGAGAGCAGTTAGGGGGATCAGGCCAGCAGGGGAGAGCAGTTAGGCAGTTAGGCAGATCAGGCCAACAGGCTGAGGCAGTTCAGCACAATCAGGCAGGCAGGCAAGTGGTTAGGAGCCAGTGGTCTCGGATTGTGAGAGGGTACAGGCCAGGCTGAGGGACCACCTCCAGCCCCCCCTCCCCCCACACAAATTTTGTGCACTGGACTTCTAGTGTATGCGTAAGAAGGAATCTGCATGGCAAACAAGATACAATCACATTTCTGTTATTTTGCCTATGTATTCCCCCAGGTTGGGTTTCTGATCTTTTTTATGTTCTATTTTTGCTTGTCTGGCTTTTATCCCCCGC
>PVJC01019281.1:0-30334 GCA_004026665.1 Murina feae
ATGCTGAGAGGAAGCCTGCTCGGCCGCTTCCAGGAATAACAGACAAGTCCCAGTGGCGGAAGCAAGGTGGAGATGGGAGGTAGGAGATGTGTCAGGAGTGGACACACACCAGGGCGGAAGGAAGGTGTGTAGAGCCTTGTGGGTAATAAAAAGGACTTTGGCTTTCTGCGTGATAGGAGAGCCACTGGGAAATTCTGAGCACAGATGTGCCATGATCTGAATGACCTTTTAAGAGGGCTTGTCTAGCTGTTTGCCTTCTACTATCCAGGGATCCAATTACTTCCACTGCATTTAGGTTTCCTAATTGGGTGCCCCCAGTTTCCATGGCAAAGTCGGATCTATGGAGAAGAGCAATCCTAGAGTTCTTACAAGATACTGGGGTTCCCCTTACAATTCATTTCTCACACTCACGGTGAAAGGTGACTGTACTCACCCAGAGTGGATGACTATGTCTTACATGACAGATCCATTCTAATATTCTGATCTCCCTAAGCCTTTGAATTTCTTCCTGTACATTAAACAAAAACAGATCCAGCATTTTTAACTCACCCACCGTGATCTACCTTTTGGTCCATATTACAGACAACCAACACAATAAATTGTTTGAGCCCCTTCCTAACTCTCGGAGCTGCAATATTAAATGTGGAATGTCTGCTTAGCGAGCCCATGTCAATAAATTCAGCCTGACCCAACTTTATGTTCTTTCTACCATTGTCCACACCCTTAATATCCTTTCCCACACATGTTTCCCAGATTTCTGTCTGTGTCAATGAGAAAATTATAATTTCCTTGGAGTGTAGAGCACATCCTCATCTGTCACACTTTGCACCTCATCTTTAGGGGACTGCAGGGACTTTTGTATAGTTATAGGTTGTAGAGAGCAAGACCAGAGCGGACTTTTTGCATATCTTTTGCCAATCCAATATAGAGTCACTGTTAGCCAAATCTTCATGGCTGCCTCCCAACTTCAAGAAGTGTTTGAATTTAAAGAAATTTTTTCAAGTTTAAAAAGCACAATCATTATATCTTCCCAGAAGAGTAAATATGAAATAATTAAAGATCAATTACTTGAACAATATCATTAACTAGTCACACAGCTAGAATAAGCATCTAAGTTCTCCTAACTCATGACTGACAGGTCTTCTCACTGTATCATGTTCTCTTTTTTAGATAAGAAGAAAGAAAAAGGGGTAGGATTTTTTTAGAATAAAAGCTATTAAAACTGTGGAAACAAGGTCTAAGGCATATGCCTAAGGTAACTAATATATAGCATATCTAATAAAACTTCTGACATTAATAGGAGAAAGATAAGAGAAATATATGGATTAATTGTTATGCTACCTCATGTTCTGAGGGAAAAAAGTTACACATGTTATGTTTTAGGAGTTAAATTAAATCTATTTAAGAGATTACCAAATGAATTAACAGATTTTTGGTACAGGTGTACCTCAGAGATATTGCAGGTTTGGTTCCAAACCACCACAATGTAGCAATTACCACAATAAAGCAAGTCACACAAATTTTTTGGTTTCCCAGGGCATATAAAATTTCTTTTTACTTCATACTATAATCTATTGAGTGTGCAATAACAGCATTATGTCTTTTAAAAATGTACATAACCTAATTAAAAATATATTATTGCTTAGAAAAATGCTAACCACCTTGTGCTAACCTAGCCTTCAGCCAGTTGTAAGCTCTTTGCTGGTGGAGGCCTAACCTTCAATTTATATTTTAAAAAAAAAAGCAACTCCTGTGAAACATAATAAAATAAATATGCCTGTATAGCAAATTGATTATTTAATAAATGTAATGGATCCACTATTTCTTTCCTCAGTTTTTTTGTTCTGGTGTAATTTCTGTGGGAGATTTAGAATTCGCCATCAGAGTTCTATTCTCTGAACATACCACTTCCCAGCCAGAACTACATTAAAAAACAAGCGTCAACTGCTGACCTTTTAGATCCATCACTCTTTGTAACTCCAATCACAGAAAAATCCATTGGAAAATGTGGCTCTTTCATCTCTGTGTGGCAGTGGATACATAGCTCTTCCTACAGAAGCTGGCAACCCCCGGTTCCTTTTCTCACTTGTGAGAAATGCTTTGAAAAATCCATTTCCAGCCAAAGTTCTCAGCCTTCTATTTCCTTCTTGACTTAAGTGAGGAAACGATTTGTAGAAAGGGGAAAATAAACAATAAAAGGATTCATTTATTGTCTACTTAGCTGGTCTGAATTATCTACTAATTAACATCTTTGCTGACTCTGGGAACTCCTCAAGTTCATTCTCAGCTCTTCACAGGGGCAGCTATGTTATGAATTTTTGTTCTCATAACCAACACGGGAGTGGGTAAAACATAAATGCTAAACTTTCTTCAACATATGCTATATGCTTAGGTTAAGAATTCTCACATAGAAGGAGCCAAGAAATAGATAAAAATCAAAATTATATGCATTGTATGTCTGTTTAAAAACATTCAAGTCTACAATGCTTTATGTAACTTATTATTACAACAAATTACCTTTGCAACCATAGTTATTTGAACTAACACTGAGAGCCCTTTGCATTCCCCAAGTAATTATGTTTTTAAAAATGTTCTAAGATAGAATTATAAAATACACATAAAAAGCATAATCAAATCTACTTAAAAGAACAATAAAAGTTCTGAAGTGTGATACTGGCCTTTAGTTCAATACAATTCTTGCCTTGGGTGGTTTACATCTGGATTCTAAACCTTATTTCCATATAATTAAATTGTTCAACTGAGAATGTTTTCAGTAAATGTAAAATACAGAAAATGTGTCTGAGGATTCCCTGACCATTTAATCATCCAAGTTCTTCCAAATTCTTGGAATGAAAGTCAGTAAGTGCACTCAGCCCTCAAAGGCATACACCAAGAGTGTCCACCCCAGGTGATTGGGGAGGCTGAGCCACTGGGTCCAAGAGGACACCTACCACACAAAGCCACTCTATAAACACAGGGAAGCAGCCAAAATACGGACACAAAGAAACAGGCCACAAATGAAAGAAAAGGAGGAAAGCAAACTACTGGACATAGAGTTCAAAACCACAGTTAGAAGGCTACTCAAGAATCTTCTACGAACCTCCGAGGAACTGAGACCTTCTAGGATCTTAATGAGAATACCAAAAAAATGGAAAAAGACCAGTCAGAAATTAAGCATACACTGACTGAAATAAAGAATAATATACAGAGATCCAATAGCAGACTGGAGGATCCCAAGAATCAAGTCAAAGATTTGAAATACAAGGAAGCAAAAAACACTCATCCTAAAAAGCATAAAGAAAAAATAATCCAAAAATATAAAGATAGTGTAAGGAGCCTCTGGGACAACTTCAAACGTACCAACATCAGAATTATAGGGGTGGCAGAAGAAGAGAGAGAGCAAGATAATGAAAGTCTATTTGAAGAAATAATGACAGAAAACTTCCCCTACCCGGGGAAAGAAATAGACTTCCAAGTCCAGGAAGCACAGAGGACCCCAAACAAAAGAAATTCTAGGAGGACCACACCAAGACACATTATAATTAAAATGCCAAGAGCTAAAGACAAAGAGAGAATCTTAAAAGCTGCAAGAGAAAAACAATTAGTTACCTACAAGGGAGTACCCATATGACTGTCAGCTGATTTCTCAACAGAAACAATGCAGGCCAGAAGGAAGTGGCAAGAAATATTCAAAGTGATGAACAGAAAGAACCTACAACCAAGATTACTCTACCCAGCAAAATACAAAATACAAAATTGATGGTCAAATAAAGAGCTTCATAGACAAGGAAAAGCTAAAGGAGTTCATCATCACCAAACCAGGATTACTTGAAATGCTGAAGGGCATTCTTTAAGAAGAGGAAAAAGAAGAAAAAGGTAAAGATAAAAATTATGAACAACAAAGTGACAACAAATACATATCTATCAACAAATGAATCTAACAATTAAGTCAATCAAAAAATCTGATGAACAGAATAAACTGGTGAATAGAATAGAAGTAAGGGCTTAGAAAGGGAATGGACTGACAATTCTTAGGGGCAAATGGGTATGAGGGGTATGGGAAGAGACTGGACAAAAATCTTACACCTATGGATGAAGACAGTGGTAGGGGTAAAGGTATGGGGTGGTGGGAACCAGGTGGAGGGACGCTATGGGTGTTTAAACAAAAAAGGAACATCTGTAATAATCTGAACAATAAAGATTTATTTTTAAAAAAAGTAAGTCAGTGAATTGCCTGAGAGCTTCCCTTCACTCACATTTTCTACCAAGATGAATTGATCCCAAGATGCTTATAAAAAGGAGTAGGCATAGACAATGCAAACTAAATTAATCCAGTGGACAACATACTGAGTAGCCATCTTGAAATTCAGCTTACTAACACAAATATATGTTTTAGAAAGCAGAAACAGAGTGAATAGATTTAAACTCAACAAAACCCACCTTATTGTCTTTCATTTCTAAACTAATCTTTCTTGCTTAAAGATAGATTTATATTTATTATTATTTTATTGAGGATCTTCGATCAGAAAATTCCCTGAAAAAAATGCAAACCTGAGCACTATGGCTGGTATGGATCTATAGAGAGACCACTTCCCTGACAAATGAAAGAAAAACCACATGTGGACTACCATGTGGCTGCTTAATTCAGCTCAGCTTCACCTGCAGAGAAATTTTTGATGAGAAATGAAGATCCCACTTGAAATTGCTAGGGGCATCAGACAAGCAAAATGTATTTATCTGAACTGAAATCCAGCTGACATACCTGACAACGAATACTAGGGGATCTTTAAAGACCAGATGCTCCATTTGAGGTCAGTGCCTCTGGCTCCAGCGTCCTCTTCTCCCCACAGTGGACAGAACACCTTACACTGAGTCACAGCATTACTTAATTTGGCTGCCAAGGCTTCTTGCTAGCACAGAGGAGGCCAAGTTTACACTAACAGAGCAACTGAGACAAGCTTCCAAATATTTTAGGCTAAATGAATTTTGATTCTTCCAAAATTAAAATGATTATATTTCTAGAAGCTGGAATTCTGTCTTGCCCTGGATTCTATTCCAGACAAAACCAGTTTCCTTACTTTTTAAAAGAGATAGCATATCTCAGACTGGTCTTTCTATGGTGCCCGATGAAGACATTCATTTAAATTATGTCTTTTTAAGTTGGTCTTTTAAGAAAGAACTCTTAGGCCTTTTAGCCATAGACTGCGCTTTTTTTCAGGCAGAAATAGAGTGAAAAGATTTAAACAAGGATAGGATCTAAGGTGTGCCAATGTTTGATGTCAGGATTTTCAGTACCTCAAGTGAGATTAATGACACAAAGACTACAGTGAGTCCTTTGCTGGAAGGAAGGAAGGAAGGAAGGAAGGAAGGAAGGAAGGAAGGAAGGAAGGAAGGAAGGAAGGAAGGAAGGGAGGAAAAAAGTTACTTTGGAGTTTCTCAAGGACATTAAGAACTAAAGGTAGAAAAGAACTCTTAGTTCAAATATCTTTTCATGGTGAAAAGATATATATATCACCAGAGGCCTGGTGCAGAAATTTGTGCACTCAGAAGGTTCCTCAAACCAGCCTGCACCCTCTCACAGTCCAGGAGCCCTAAGTCGTCAATCAGACATCCTTCGTGCTGCCCCGGAGGCAGGAGAGGCTCCCACCACCACCACTGCGCTCTGCAGCTGTAAGCCTGGCTCAGGGCTTCTGGCTAAGAAGCAATCCCCTTGTGGGAGCACACTGGCTACCAGGGGGCAGCTCCTGCATTGACAATCCTGGTGATCAGTGCATGTCATAGTGACTGGTCGTTCCGCCATTTGGTTGATTTGCATATTAGCTTTTTATTATGTAAGACTAGAGGCCCAGTGCACAAAAATTTGTGCTGGCTTAGGCCCACTCCCCAGGGATCAGACATCCCTCTAGCAGCCCAGGGCCATCAGAGGATGTCCACTTGCCAATGGGGAGTAGGCTTAAGCTGCAGTCAGACATCCTTAGCGCTGCTGAGAAGGCAAGAGAAGCTTCCACCACCACTGCTGTACTGGCAGCCATCAGCCTGGCTTGTGGCTGAGCAGAGCTCCCCCTGTGGGAGTGCAATGATCACCATGGGCAGATCCTGCATTGAGCATCTACCCCCTGATGGTCAGTGTGTGTCATAGTGACCAGTCAGTCTCAGTCATTCTGCTGTTAGGGTCACTTTGCATGTTACCCTTTTATTATATAGAATAGAGGCCTGGTGCATGAGTGGGGGCCGGCTGGTTTGCCCTGAAGGGTGTCCCAGATCAGGGTGGGGATCCCGCTGGGGCGCCTGGCCAGCCTGGATGAGGGGTTGATGGCTGTTTTCAGGCTGGCAAGAACCCCTTCAGGGAGGGGAGTCCCTGCTGGGGTGCTTGGCCAGCCTGGGTGATTGGCTGATGGCTGTTTGCAGGCTGGCCAAAGCCCCTTCAAGGTGGATGTACCCCCCTGGGGTGCCTGGCCAGCCTAGGTGAGGGACTGAGGGATGTTTCCAGGCTGGCCACATCCTATTCAGAGAGGGGAGTCTCTGATGGGGTGCCTGGCCAACCTGGGTGAGTGGCTGATGGCTGTTTGCAGGCTGGCCTTCCCAGAGAGGCTGGCTGGAAGCAGGTATCTGGGCTTTATTTATCTTCTATAATTGAAACTTAGTTGCTTTAACTGGAGCCCAGGTCAGGTTGCCCCTGAAAACCCAGACTCCCAGCGTTTCCTTGAGCCCAAGGCTGGAAGCAGGTATCTGGGGTTTATTTATCTTCTACAATCAAATCTTTGTTGCCTTGAGCAGAGGCCACAGCCAGCCAAGGCAGAAGGGAACCTTAGCTTCCTCCATCACCAGGGCAAGCCTCCTGCTTGTTCCAGCTCCATGGCTGCTGGCCGCCATCTTGGCTGAGTTAATTTGCATATAGTCGCTCTGATTGGTTAGTGGGCATGGCAATTGGCTGGTGAGCATGGCTTAGGTGTAGCAGAGTGACACTAATTTGCATATTACTCTTTTATTAGATTAGATATTTGTTGTCCATTTTAATTTTCAATATTTCAGTTCACATTGGCTAAAATACCTTCTCCTGAGAGTGTCTTTTATAATCAATCTTGGGTGTTAACATTTTTTTTTGGTATTTCGTTAGCTCAATTTTTTCTTTATTTAGGTTCATGCTATTAGTCTTAATTATATCCCATTAGATTTCTCTAAACAATTCTTCTTTTTACCTCTTGATTTGTTATAGGAATAACACTGTTTACTTGTCATACAAATTTATTAGTTTTTTTTATCATTCACTTAATTTGAATCCTCTCCCCACTGACACTTTAAAGACAGCAACCATTAGTTCTGTTTTGTGCCTGTTATCCTCGCATAATTAACTTGTTTGAATAATGAATAATACAGATACCTTAATTTTAAAACATTGATTGGGCTGGTATCTTCCTTTAAGAGGAAAATTACAATAGCAGTGTACTTAAGGAGACCACTATCACCATCATTAGAAAATATTATAAAACAGAACATAACAGTCACTCTTTTTATGTTCTTTATTGCATTCATCACTCTGCTAATACACTTAGCATTAATTATGTAACTGTTTACTATCTGATTCCTACTTTACACTGAAGTTTCATGACAACAGGGCCATATTTCTCTATTTCTCACTATCCTTGAGATCAGCATAGTAAGCATCAAAATTTAGGTAATTAACAAATATGAGTATAAATAAATCTCAGAAACTCATAGAGGCTGTGTAGCCTACTATCTCTTTTATCTTTTCTACCACCCCAGTCCTCTCAACAATCTGTGGTTTGGTTTCATAAAACTGTTTGTCTTCTGACTTGTGTTTGTGAAAATATATTGGATAGTAGTACCATGAATGCATAACATATATTAAGGGGGGTATTTTTCAAAATATCATTCAATTAAATAATCATTTTAAAATTGCTTTCTAGTGTGACTCAGTGGTAGAGCACCGACCTGTGAACTAGGTCACGGTTCAATTCCCAGTCAGGGCACATGCCCAGGTTGCAGGTTCAGTCCCTAGTAGGGGGTGTGCAGGAGGCAGTCAATCAATGATCATCTCATCATTGGTGGTCCTATCTCTCTCCTTCTCCCTTGTTCTCTGAAATCAATAAGAATGTTTTTAAAATATAAAATAAAATCCCATTAACATATGAAGAAACTTAGGCTTAAAATTTTAACCAGCTTAATATCTTGAAATGAGTTTGTGAAAGAGCCAGGAATCAAATGCATGTCTGTCTGACTTTAAATTCCACCACTTTATACCATGTTCACCATAAAGTGAACCAGGTGGGGGAGTGTGTGAATGAATAAATAAATGATTAATTGCATCAATTTTCCATCTTGTGAATGGCATTTAATAAGCTATGTTCAAGTGAAATCAATGAAGGAGCTACTTTTCACCCAGGGAGAGGACCCTATGAATAGTGCTCATAAGCAGATAGAAGTTGAGTGACCCTTACCAATGACTTAAGCAGAGGCTCTCTCTGAACTATATGGGGGGGGGGGGTGCTAACTCTATAACCTCTAAGATCCTTCAAGGTCAAGTGATGCATTCTATGATTCCAAGAGGTTCCCAAAAAGTGGAAAATTTAGAATCATGAATGACTGGCTATAATCTATTTAAAAGGAAGCACAATTAATCTAACTTTGTCTTTCTTTTATGCTCTTCTGAAAAAGAGTAATTTTCAGATCAACTCAGGAGATAACAATCAGAATGTCAACATTTTGAACTCCATTAGCTTTAATTCACCGTTTCCTTTAAGTTGGCACTTTTGTAGCACTGAGTTTTCTCCAGAGTCAGAGAAAATAACAATGGTAAATAATGAGCACTTGGTGTTCCTGGAACAAACTAGCCAGTGCTACAAATGCAGGCTTCAGCATGTGCTGAGAAAGCATCCAGATGTTAGCCAGCTGAAACAATATATCCCAGCGCATCTAAATAAAACATTTATCTTCATTAAAAAATTGGAAATCAAAATGGAGTTCAGGATTCCCAGTAGGAGTCAAGAAACTGAGTTGTAATGAGTCTCTGATCCTGCTCTCTGCCAGTGGTATTGACATCGTTCCTCCAACACTGAGGATAAAAATATGTTTCTGTGTATTGAGGTAATAATAGTAAAAAACATGTTTATTTGGTTAATTATTTGTGATTTTCATATATCAAATCCTTCCCTGGAAGAATGAGATCATATCCTCCAGCACTGGGAGGTGCAGGAGAGATGATGGAAGGAGGATGGTACATGTCTGGGCGAGGTGCAGACTGGGGGAGATTCTCCACCAATCCCCGCCTTAACTCCCTGAAAGGGAAAATTAATAAAACTGTCAGGCAAACAGAACAAAATGCTTTGAAACTTTAGAAATAAGCATTGGTTCCCAGAATCACTGGAAAAAAATTATGCTTAATCTCATAGAAATTAGTCGGAGAAAAAAAATGGAATTTGAATGTAAATTGAGACAAAGTGTGGATACTTCAATTTTTCACTAGAACTTACTGCCATCAGATGAGCCAGGGTGGATGGACTAGAGCATGTGTTCCAAAGTGTGTCTAATGGATCCTAGCATGAGAATTATGAGAGAGAGGGTTGAATAAAAAAATTTAAAAAAAGTAAATGCCAACTGCTGAGCCTTAAATGGGACCCAGCAAGTAAATATTCTTAAAAGTAAGACTCAAACAATCTGCACTGTATAACACCACACTAACAATTCTTATTACACTATACTTTGAAAATTTGGGGGACTTCAATATTTTTGTGTAATTAATAATTTTTAGAAAGAACTAGAACACAAGCCATGATTCGGTTTGAGTAAAATACAAAAACTTTTTTTAAAGCTTAGCTTTAAGAAAACGGAAAGTAATTTCAGCAAAAAGAGGAAAAATGCACACAACTTTGTTGAAAAATAAAGAATAAGGGGCGCTAGAACCAAGTTGCTCTTTTCTTATTTCCTTTTGTTGTTGTTGTTCTTTGAACAAGGAGGAGAAGCATTACAGTAAAAGAATTTGACTGTTTTGTTTCCAGAACATGAATGTGCTTTAAAGGCCTCTTTTAGGTTACCAGGCTTCTTCTACACCAAGGTCACTTTCCTGAACGGTCCTTTCTGTCTTTGCATATTTGGATATTTGTAAAACTGACAATAATCCAGAGCTAATCTTCGGCAAAAAAAAAAAGTGAAATAGGAAAAAATGTAATTGAGAGGTTGCATTAGGTTCCTCTGGCTGTCATAACAAATTGCCACAAAATGGGTGGCTTAAACACAACCAAGAATTATTCTCTCACTGTTCCAGAGCCCAGAAGTTCAAAGTCAAGGTGTTGACCGGGCAGTGCCCCTGCAAAGGCTCTGGAGAAAAGTCTGTCCCATGCTTCTCTCCTGGCTTCCCGTAGTTGCCAAGAATTCTTGGTGTCCCTTGGCTCGGGGATACATCATCCGATGTCTGCCTCCACCTTCCCATGGCATTCTCCTCGTGTGTGTCTCTATCCTCACATGGCTTTCTCATCTGTGACTACGTCCAAGTTTTTCTCCTCTTCTGGACACTAGTCACTAGGTTAGGGCCCACCCTCAGGGTGATCTCTTCTTAACTTGATTACATCTTCAAAGGTCCTATTTCCAAATAAGGTCACAATCACATGTTCTGAGGATTAGGACATATCCTTTTGAGGGCCATCATTTAACCCTCTACAGGGGTGGTGGAATTTAAAAACAGGTAAAAATTTCACCTGTCTGAAATGGTTTGTGTGTAGTCTTGCTTGAGGTATAGTAGATTAAATTACTCTTCAAGGCCATTACAGTTAATTTACCATATTTTTCCGTGTATAAGATGCCCCCATGTATAAGACACCCCCCCCACCTTTCCAACCCAAAATTAAGAAATGAATATTTTAAACATAAAACAGAACACATTTTTATTTAGTAATTACCGCAGATAGTGTTTACATACCAGTACTATGATTTATGCAGCATATCACTTTATTCAGCCTCTGTTACATCACTGCTCTCTTCTTCATCACTGTTAATTCCAGACATATCAATTTCTCCTGTATCACTGCTGTCTTCTGAGTCACTGTCTATATATGCGAGGTCATCCTCATAAACTGGTGGCAATTTCTGAGCTAACTTTGTTCATGTTCTCATGGCCAACCCTTCTCTCCTCATGAAATTGAAGCACCATTTTGCCTTTCCTGTAAAATCAACAATGTGCATTTCGCTTGTAAACATTCTTGCTTAACATTAAATAAGCTTGGTTGACACACATAAGCCACTCTGGCACTGCTCCATAACGCAAGTCTTTCCTCGGTGGATAGAGCATCAGTCTGTGTACTGAAGGGTCCTGGATTCAATTCCGGGCAAGGGCATGAACGTCATGCTTGATTTTCCGGCTTGATTTTCAGGATTGAAATAAAACACCAGGGGGAGAAGAAAGATTTCTTTTTCCTCCAGGATCATTGCTGCTGAGAAATTTTAATACACTTCGTGCTACCAGAGCCATTTTTGCCAAGGGAAGAAATGCTTGAGAGTGAGCGAACACAGATAAAAGAGAGCTGAGCGATGGAAAAAGAGTGTCCAGTTTCATCCTGTACTTTCTATTGCATGGGTCCAATACAGTCCCATTCAAAGTTGAATTTCTGTCAATTGCAACTGAAAAAGTCCTGTTAATACAAGTGATGATATACTAGAATATATTCAGGTTATTACTATATCACCCCTACATTCTGAATATATTTTCTTATGTGGGAAAAGGTAAAACTCCAAATAGCCTGAGAACAGTCACATTGCTTTGGCTACATTCATTGATTGTGTCAGATATGCAACCATCATACAGGTCTGTTAACACACACACGCACACACACATGTCTCAGAATATTGCCCTAGTGTACCTTACCAGAGAGTTCTACATAGAGTTATCTAATAAGCATAACTGATTGACCAACATAATGCTTGAATTTTCTCCAATAATATCTATGTATTTGGTAACCTGTTTATTTCTTTTTTGCCATTATTTTATTTTCTCACCTTCTAATTTTTTATTGTTCAATATCACACCTTGTAGGCCATACAATATTTAAAAACAATAAATTCAATTTTTCATAATATTTTGTGACTTGATAGCTTCTACATGCTGAAGCCACAGAATGGAAATTATCATTGATCCAAAAAAAATCAAACATTTAGTTCAAGCCCTTAATCGATTTGAAATAGTTTGCTTAGTCAACTAAATAAGCACTTTCCTTTGAAGAAAGCTAGCAAATGATTTCACCTATTAGATTATCTGTTGCTGGTACTTCTTAAGGAATAGGGTCCAAGGGGAACCTTCCTCTAACAGTGAAATACTGGAGTAAATCTCAGATCTCAAAAGTAAAAGCTGATTCTTCTATTAACCTCTTTCTCCCTGCTATGATGTATTATTGAAAATGGAAAGACATGCTTGATGGCATATATTGTATCAATAGCATTGTGGGATATCATTTATTTTACTTTAAGGACAGTTTATTTCATCTTGGTCCAACTTGGAAAGCTTTTCAGAAGCTATCAGCACATCGGCTTTCTTCATATTAGATAAAAGCAAGGACACTGAATACACGCATTGATCTGGAGTTATTCAAAGACTGGATTGGGGAAGAGAGAATTTCCTTCCTCAGTACACAGAAACTTTCATTTCATATCAATACATCCCAAATCTGCAAAGCTCTTTTTAAATTGAGAAGGTCAGTAGGAAATTTTCATGTTTTTTTAATTCTTTATTGTTTAAAGTATTATATGAGTTTCCTTTTTTCCCCCCCATTGAACCTCTCCCCTGCCACCCCCTCCCCCAAGAACAAGGCCTCCCCCCCACCACTGTCAGTGTCCATTGTTTTGCTCATATGCATGCATACACGTCCTTTCATGGTTTTTTTTAGTGTAAACTGGAAATGTGGAGATGAAGTTTTATAAGAACAAAAATTAAAATAAAATGTAATGTCAACTTCAAATGCCAATGTATTCTAAGGTGCAGATAGTGTACAAACTGGATTTAAACTATACTGGTTACTTGAGTATATAATACTTATTTGTGATTCATAGGTTATAGTTTAATACATACTGTTTACTTATAGAATACTAAGCATATGGCCCCCAAGAGATACTTTTCTGGCAAACTTTTTATTTAAATAATGAGGTAATAAATATTTCAGACTCTCTGGGGCATCCAGTCTCTTCTCAAATTTGCCATGTTGTATGAGAACATCCTGAGACGATACCCAAACAATATGTATGTTCCAATAAAACTTTACTTACAAAATCAGGTAGTGGGCCATGTATGGCCCACATTTTTTAATTTGCCATTCTGCTCTGTGCCAAACTCTAAATTATGTAAGCTGCTAGGAGTAAAATGCTTAATACATTTAATAAATAGAGAAATTTCCCTAAAAATCAGTTGAGTTCTGTTTCTACATTTATCAATTACATATCTTAATCCATCCTTTCTAAAAGGTGTTCCTCTAAAACCTAGGTTTCTTAGGTGGAGAGAATATTTTTGAAGAAAATAACATGATTGCTCATGCTCTGATTTGAAGCATATGAACTCTGCTTTTGTTTAGTTTATATGTTTGGGTTGTGTAAAATTTTCATTTAAAAAAAAGATTCCACTTGGAAAGATTGAGAATCCACTTATTAGTCTAAGCCACATCTAGTCCTATTTGCCACTTAACATCATATATATACATTAAGATCACAGGAACAGATGTGTTAAGTATGGAGTGACTTATATGTACAGGAGATAATTACGTGAGCTGAAATGAAAATCTATACATTGTCACATGTCTTAGGGAATCCTAAAGAGCCAAAGAATGACAACAAGAGACAGATGCTAGCAGTGTCAAGACAAAGGACACAGTCCCCCTCATGCTTGCAATCGCTGACTTGCAGGGAGTATGCCACCTTGAGATCTGCTGAAGCTGCTCCCACTGACACAGATTTTAATCAGCACCATGGAGCAAAGGCTGCCGCTCATCATCAGTGTGTAGATCACATGTGACAGCCATAATTGAGGAAGCAAAAGTGGTGCTGGGAAGAGGGTCATGGGCCTTGCAGACAGGGGGAGAGCTGGGCAAGTACTTAGAGATGATTCTCATTGAGAATCATGAGAAACTAGTAGGTGTATATTGAGTTTCAAACATCCTTCTAATCCAAAGTCTGAAGCTACCATTATCATTTTGACATGACATCAGCAAAAGGACTGTACCATGATCTAATATTGAAACTATGAACTACCTCAAGCTTTAGTGGTGATCAACTGGTATTGAGTTTTACTTTCTCTTGAAATTTTTAAATATTCCATGATACTTTTGTGAATTTGATGCAGCATCCCGGGATACCTCTGCATATGCTTAGAAACCACAAATTTAGAGCAACTGTAGAAACTATTTTGTATCTAATCTCCCATCCCAATTCAGTCACACAACATTAAAAGCTAGCACTTTAATTGTCGCAATCTCTGTTCGATCTTAAATTGACCATTCCTTCTTGTTAAAGAAAAAAATAAACCTGAAATTAACTTTATTTTGAGGCTTCAAAGAGAACACATGTTTCTCATAGATAATATCTGTTTAACCCTCTTTATTCTTCAGTGTGAGAGTCTCAACTGACTACACAACATATCTAGGAAAAAGCTGATTTCTCCTTCTAAGGTCATAATCAATAGTTCTCATTTTTCCCCAGAGCAAGAAATAGACACAGAATATATTCTCTATTCTGAATATATTCCTTCATTGAAAAATCTTGATGACCATCTTTAGTTGATCGAGAAATTTCTAAGTGAACAAGCCCTTACCACACAAGTAGCTTGTCATTCACATGTGGTTTCATCTTGTTTTAACACATGTAAGATTTCAACAACCCTGACTGGCATCACAGAAATAATAGTTTTCTCTGGACTTATGTTCCTCATCAAGTTAGACTGGTGAAAGAAAATGTTAATAGAATCTTTTAAAATGATAATGATTCTCCACAAAGTATAAGGAAAAGTGTCAAATAACATCATTGAACTAGAGAAGTATCCTGTACACCTACAAAGAAAAACTAAAAGAGAGAGAGAGACAGACAGACAGAGAGCGCATGCCTGCATGCACTCATGCATGAGAGAAAAGAGAGAAAAAGATAGAGATGCATATTCCTTCGGATCTGTGAACCTGAATTTGTGACAATGTGAAGGTGCAGGGAGGAAGTAGGAATCTACACACAAAGAGAGGGCCAAACAAAACCATGGGCGCAGACAGTGGAGTGGTGAGGGCCTAGGGCAGAGGGTGGGTGTGGGCTGGAGGGAGTTAATGGGGAGAAAAGTGGGACATATGTAATACTTTCAACCATAAAGATTAAAATAATAAATAAAATAATAATAAATAAAATTTAAAAATAAATAAATAATAAAAAAATTTTAAAAAGTGGGCCAAACAATTGCAGTAGGCCAAAGGATTTTCTTCAGATCACTGGCAGTTTTCAGATGGATCTAAAGTGATTCTATCAAAACATGTTAAATACCAATGATAACAAAGGCAAATTACAACATTCCAAAGTGCTCTGAATTAAACTACATTCTCTTTCCTCCACACACTCCTGGGAGGCTTCTCACAGCAGCAACCACGTGCATTATAAACAGTATCACCCTTCAGCTGGGCAGTTGGCTTCTGCCCATGTGGTACTGTGATTTGAGACCATTCTCTGCTCCAAAAATGGGTAAAATGTTCTGCATTCACTTTTGCCCTGATATCCTCTGAAAACAAAGACAGGATCCTATTGCATTCACAATTAACAAAAGTACCAAAGCCAACAACTTTGGCAAAGACCGTAGTACTGCGGAAGTCAGTGTTGATAGTTTCTCTTTAAAGGCAGTTCTGAATGCTTGGCCATCATCTATGAGACATTATCAGTGCACAAAGACCAACAAACCATTCCATGTGTTTATGCAGAATTAAGGTTTATTGAAGCACAAACTAAAATCTGAAAGAAACTTACTAAAACTGTTAAATATGGTATTTATTACATGTAGAAAGATGTTTGAAATTGATGTGAAAACGTGACAAAATTTCAATTTAAACTTAAATTTCAATAAATACCTACATTGAAAAGTCCATCATAATTATTGGATGAGTAATATAGCCTTAAATTAAATGAAACCAATATTGTACCACGCAATATAGCACCACACTAATATCGTATTATATGTTTAGGAAATGCTAATTAGTTGTCAAAAGCAATTTTTCTGAAATCTCTTACAGTGTAGTAAGATATGTGTAACATATATTACATAAAGTGACTGTTGGTGGGGTCTGGAAGATGTAACAAGCAAAAATAAAGCCGGAGGTCAGTGACACGATCCCAGCGTGAGCTGTCTGCCTCTTCCCTGTTATTTCCCTATTACTATATTATGGAATTCCACATGGCAGAGAACCATTCATTAGAATACTTTGGCAGGAGGAGCCACCCAAAAGAAACAGATTTCTAAATTTTCATTCTAATCCACTTGGAACTTTCTAGAAAGAGTATTAATCGTATTATAATATATCCCAGAAGTTTTAACATGTAAGTATTCATGGTAAACCCCTTTTCCTCCAGTAAACTTAAAAACTGTCATAAAAAGTGATGTTAATGTTTAAAAATATTTTTCAAAGAATTTTCTAACTAGAGAATTGCAGGCTTTCAAACAGCCATTATTGATAAATATTCCTTTATTAAGCTCTCTGTTTCAACTGCATTCTCCATAAAATGAAGATAATAGTACCAACTTCATAAAGTTATAGAAGGTTTTTTTAAAATATGCTTTTATTGATTTTTTTAGAGAGAGAGGAAGAGAGAGTGTGCAACATTGATGTGAGAGCTGAACATTGATTGACTGCCTCCTGCACACCCCCTACTGGGGATTGAATCTGCAACCAGGGCCTGAGCCTTGATCATGAATCAAATGAGTGACCTCTCAGTTCATGGGAAAACACTCAACAAACTGAGCCGCATACGCTAGTCAGGGTGGTTATGTGAAGTTTAAATGCCAATTCTCCTAGATAGTTGTATATAAGAACTTAGTTATTTTTCTTTGAGAGAGATTACATAGTACATATATCATGTGTTATGTAACACAACAATCAAACACAGTGTTTCTACAGTCTTTAGTATTTACCTTATGTGGCATAAATAAAGAGCACAAATTAAAAACTGTCCATTCAGGACAGTTCTTGCCACCAGTGAGTACAGCTCAAACCTGGCCTTACTGCTAATTGAGTATTTAAGAAACTTTGAACTTTAGAATCATAAACAAGAATTACAGTCCTATATATGTAGGGCATTTAGCACACTGGCATATACTAGTAGTAAGCAATAAACATGTTTTTATTATTATTATTATTATACTTACTAGTGGCCCAGTGCACGAAATTCATGCACATTAAAAGGGGATTAATTAGAGGAAATATTTTAATATTGCTATTTGCCTTTTCTCTATAACAGAAGTGTCAGAGATTAAAGAAAATCAGTAAAACATATATGAAAATCTTCCTCCTGTCAGAGTCTGGGGTGCATCATGGAACCCAGAGCCAAGTCTTCAACCACCCACATGCACCTCAAAATCACTCGAGACCCAAACCTGAGTGGCCCCCCTTCATTGGGCTAGATCCAGACCCAGCCAGTCCCACCCTGTCAAGCCCTGCCAGGTGAGGGGTGCAGCCTGAGGTCCCCTGGGTGCCAGGGCAGGGGGGTATGGCCTGAGGTCCCCCATCAAGCCCTGCTGGGTGGAGGGAGTGGCCTGTGATCCCCCAGCCTGGCACTGGGACAGGGGGCACAGCCTGAGGTCCTCTGGCCTGGTGCTGGGTTGGGGGGCACAGCCTGAGGTCCTCTGGCTTGGTGCTGGGTTGGGGGGCACAGCCTGAGGTCCTCTGGCTTGGTGCTGGGTTGGGGGGCACAGCCTGAGGTCCTCTGGCCTGGTGCTGGGTTGGGGGGCATGGCCTGAGGTCCCCTGGCCCAGAACCAGGGCGGAGGGCACACCTTGAGGGCCCCCATCAAGTCCCGCTGGTTGAGGGGCACAGCCTCAGGTCCCCTGGCCTGGGGCCAGACGGGGGGAGGGGGGTGGCATGGCCTGAGGTCCCCCGACCTGGCACCAGGGAAGAGGGTGCAGCCTGAGTTCCTCTGGCCTGGTGCCAGGGCAGGGGGAGCAGCCTGAGGTCTCCTGTTAAGCCCTGCAGGTGGAAGGCATGACCTCAGGTCCCCTGTCAAGCCCCATGCAGGAGGTAGGTGGGCGTGCAGCCTCAGGACCCTGCTGATTGCTCCTTAAGGCTCGTTATGGGAACTTAGCCTCAGTTGTGGGTGCAAATTGACCATTTCTCTTCCGACAAACAAAGATCAAATGTACATAATGAGATAACTTGCCAAGGGTAGCATTTATATAAAATGCAATTCCTTTCCCAGGACCAAGGACTACTGAGATTCCTAAAAATACTGATTTTTAAAGCTGCATAAATCATATATCACCAAAAACAAAATCATAGCTTTTCCATAGCCATACTCAGCAGGTATCACCTTATATTGTAAAAGTCAGTAATTGGATTAAATTATCAGATAAATGGCAACCATTCTAATTGTGTTACTATCATTGTTGCCATAATTTTGATTATTACGATTTTTTTCTAATCACCACTTACATAGGAAAAATAAAAAATTCCAGAAGAGACTTCATAGTTAAACTATTCATTAAATAATTAACTAAGCAACATTTATTTATTTCTCACTTTGAATTTTTTATTTATTTTTATTGTTGGGAGTATTATACCCAATTTTCCCCCATTGTCCCCCTCCACCCAGTTACTTTGAATTATTTTTTTAAATAATTCCCCTCCTCCCCAAAATGAGATTTCCAACCTAATTTCTAATTCAATGACAGGACTGATTTGTTTAAAAACTAGAACAATACCTTATACTTATCCAAAGAGTATTAGTCAAAACCAAAGCCTTATTAAATAACATTTTAAAAGTTAAAAAAACATAAACTCCCATCTATAAAATAAATGTCATAATAATGTAATATACAGCATGGGAATTATGGTTAATATTATTGCATTATATATTTAAAAGTTGCTAAGAGAGTAGATCTTAAAAGTTTTCATCACAAGAAGAAGAACTGACACTGTGTGTGGTGATGGATGTTAACCCAACTTATTGTGGTAATCATTTCACAATATCTAATTATTATGTTGTGCACCTGAAACTAATTAAGTCAATTATATCTAAATTTAAAGAGTAAATCCTTATTAGATAATATTTTAAACTCAAAAAATAAAAATCTTCAAAGCATTCCTGATTAATTCCATAAGAAAGTCATTTATGTTTGGTTCAATTCTGTACCGAAAGCACTCTTGAGGCAACATAAAAAGTATGTCTTTTAACATACTGACAATCAATCATACCCCAGGCTCTCTCGAAATCCAGCTCTAACTTCTAAATGGGACAGACCCTTCTACTGAAAATGTTTTTACCGTTTTCCCAGTTTTTCAACTTTTCTACTAGCATTGTTGAGATCCAATTAAAAGACTAATAGTGGCTTATTTGCATTTATAACTAATTTTTCCTATTTTAAATTATATGTGTGTGTGTGTGTGTGTGTGTATTGCCTAATATGCAAATTGCCCCCACAGGAGTTTGACCGGGAGACTGGCTGTTTGATCACTCACTATGATGTGCACTAACCACCAGGGGTGGCACAGAATGAAGGGAGGCCCCAACTGGCAGCTGGAATGAAGACCCTGGTCGGCAGCCAGAAGGCCCCAATTGGCCCTGATTGCCGGCCAGGCATAGGGACCCTACCCATGAATTTCATGCACTGGACCTCTAGTAATCTATAAAATGGGAATAATTCTTACCTCCTAGAGTTACTGTGTGGGTGCAATTCAATGTCAGCAAACATTTAATTTCAATTAACTGCTACTTGCCCAATAAAGATATATAAAGATATATAGCCTGTTAACATAAAATGATAACATCAATATCTTAATTTATCACAAATAAAGAGAGAGAAAAAACTGACATAGAGAATCACATTTATACATTTCCATTAGTTACTGAATTATAGAAGATTCATCTTAAAATTCTTTAATTAAAAATCCACAAAAGCCATTTATTAATCATTTTCTAAATAGGTAGATACAGGCTGTTTTGCATGTATTATCTTCTTGTACTTCCCTAGCCACCCCTAAGGAGGAAGTTCCTAGAGTTATAAATAGTATCCTTAAACTCCATATTTAGTGATAGGCCAAATCATTCCTCATTAAGGGAGATTGTGGGTCCAGATATCAGGGAACTCTGTGACTTTCCTAGGTTGTTCTCACCTGAAATAATATGCTCCTTAAAAAAGATAACCCAAATTCCCCTAAGGTCCCAGAGTACCTCTGGAATAAGCAACTGGACTGAGTTCACAACTGGAGTTGAATCAGATTTTATCTTCAGGTACAACTAGAATCACCCACTCCACTTAGTTTTGCAATTGCACTATTACTGTGGCACCTTCATCCAATGGCATAGTCTGAATAGAAATGCAATAGAAATGAACAGAATATAACAACATGATAATGGCACATGTAATAAATTCAACAAAAATATGGAATAAAATGGCAAGTTGTAGAACATATACAATATACTACTGTCACTTAAAATATTGTACATGTCACTTAAAATATGCCAAAATATTTTATATGAATGTATGCATATATAGTAAAAGTATTGATATTTAAATAAAAATATTTAAGAACAAATTCATCATGGCTGTATCTCAGGAAACAGAGAGAGATGATTGACATCAGAAAAGGGACATAGAGAGTTTTAACCAAATCTAATATATTTATTTCTTTAAAAGGAAGATCTAATTATGGCAAAATATAAAATTTGTTCACACTAAGTGTGGATGATCATGTGCATATTTTGTTTGATTAATTGTTATACTTTTATGTTTGAATATTTCATAATTTTAATTTCAAAAATGGATGGATAGGTGCATATGGGGGGAGAGAAAAAGAACTAAAACATGCTTTCTAAAGCATTTTCTCTTGGGAACTAGCAATTTATTACGCATAATTTGGATTTTTCTAGTAATCTCTTTATCATCAAAACAATGCCAGACTTTCCTGAAAACTGAAAAAAAATTTATAATATTGAACACTTAGTATGACTCCATTCTAACTATATGTTCTCATTTAACCATTTCAAAAATTCTGTGATATAGTTATCAATATTCTCATTTTTCAGAAAAGGAAATTCAGATGCAAAGTAATTTTCTCAAGGTCATACAGCTAGGCAGAGCTGAGATTCAAACCAATGCAAGTGTGGACTCAAAGCCCATTCTGTTTTGTTAGTACTATACTGGGAAAGCACAAAAATCAGACAGAGAAGGAAGGAAGCAAGCAACTCAATGGGGCAGATTAGAATGGAAAGAACTGGAGATATCACGAGAGTCAGTTTGAAGCCCATTTAGGTGGAGAAATAAATGCTTTGGAAAGATGAGATCTGAGTCATATTTAAATGAGATCTCATGGACTTATACTTAGGAGTATAAAATGGAACACAGGTGTGGGAGAGAAGGTTCACTTTCTCAGAGCAAGAATGCAGATTGAGACTTACACACACACAAAAAAAAAAACAGACAAAATAGAGAATAGATCTAATGAAAATTGAAAGAGAAGAGATCCAAATCAGAAAAAAAATTAAATTATAGAAAACATATGAAGGCCATTAAGGTATAAAAATAAGGAAGACTGAAGATCCAAGCATTCGCTCCTGAAACTTGAATCAAGTCAAACTTTTGAGGCAGAAAGGGAGGTTGAAGCATTTGATTTCAAAGGTAGGAAAATTGGAACAAATGATTATATTAAGAAAAAAAATGGGAAGCAGAATTGTGGTTTGTTTATTTTTGGAGGTTAACTGAAATACTCTTTTGAAACATGTATTCAAAGCATCTGATTCCACATAAGAAACTTTGAAAAGTAGAACGGGGAAAAGAATTCCTCTGCTGTTCCCCTGGGCCTTCTGTAAGTATTTAGGTGGGTGTGTTTGGGTGAAAACATGAGCCTTTTTGAACACCCTCTGACCCGCCCCCACACCAACCTGAGTCCATAAAGCTGTGTTTATGACAATACAATCATTTCTACAGTAACTAAAAAGCTGTCAGCAAAAGAGGATTATTACTTAAGTTGGGAAATAAGCAACTTAAAAAAACTCTTTAACCACAAAGAACAAGTTCCCATGCCAATATTCAAAGTGACAAAGCCAAAGCAATGCAAATACGGAAAACATTATGTACTGGGCAGCCGCAGCTGACCTTACAGTGATTGGTTTCCATGCTTCACGGAAAGATGTCTACAATTTACCCCAATAAAGTCAGACTTTAAAATATTTTGCTGATTCCTCAGGCACAAATTTATCAATGGGTTTTGAAAGTTCAATGAAAAGCATCTGGGCTTTCTGTGATAAAAATTATGAATTCTTGTAAAGATTAGAGATGGTGCCAACTCCATCAAAAAAAATAATAAACTATTTGTTCAATGAACATTGCCTAGGATTTCTATGGAAAACCTTGATGTATTACTATTTTAAGAAACTTATCAGACCATTTGCCAATGTGGTGATGGAAAAGCTACCACATGTTTTCTGCAGAGAGCTCACTTTCCTTCTCTTTGCTAATTCAATTTCAGAGTGCTTCACTCTCCTCTTTTTTTCCATGGGTTGCTACCAATGAGGAAGAGTTTTAATATCATTTACAATAAATTATGTGCTCCATAGGTTATAGAAAAAAATAATCCTTTAGCAGATACGCTAGCTCATGAAAAAGAAAAAGCTAATTGGAAAAGAAATGATTATCTACCTTAACTAAATATTTTTTCTAACTAAAAGAAAGCTATAGATTGCCTACTTCATATTTTTTAGTCATGGAAACATGTCTTAGACCCTGTGTTTTAATCTGCCAAGGAGCAGTGATAAACTGACAGGACAAGTTGACATCATGAAAGGCAGTACCTTTTATAACAGTAACTATGATACTAGATAATTAAAGTCTTCAAGGAATTTTTTCAAGAGTTTTTATACCATCATTGACATAACTATAAAAAATTGGCATTGTTTTCCAATGCTGAATAAATGCAAATGTGAACGACAAAATGTTGGAGTTTCCCATTCCTCAAATCTTGGCAATTTAGGGAACTGAACTACCCTTGCTCAGCCAGTACACTCTCCATTTCACTACAGAGACGCTTGGCCATCGGCTTAGAGTTAAGGGGTTTCATTGAACGGATCCTTAAAAAGTAGCTGCAGAAAAAGTTACTGCGTTCTTTTTCAGAATGTGGAGTGAAAATCGGGAGATTTAGAATCTATTCTAACCTTAGCTATTCTTACCAGCCAGGTGATTTGTGTTAAATGAATCAGTTGTTTCTTCATCAGCAAATCAGATATATACCAACTCTGCTTCTTTCACAGGATTGTGAGAATCAAATAAAAGAACCTACGTTCAGACATAGCCATGTGCATGTACATATACTCCCTGTCTCAAAAGGATTTGTGTGTATATAGGTAGGGAAAATAAATGTAGAAATTGGGGCAAAAAAATAGAGTAGCAAAGTGAGAAAAAGCCAGATCAGCATATGGAAATGCATGCCAAAAATCCGCATAACAGTGGCCAGAAGGGGACTGCATGGTTGGTGGAAAGATGGTCATAGTCCAAGACACCAAAGCCAAGAGAGGAAAACCAGAGAAACAGCACGATACGTGGCATCTATAAAAGAGAATTAGTTACTGAGTTGAGACCAACTTTTTTTTATGATACTGAAATATCAGAGAAATTTCTCTAAAGGGACCTCAAAAAAGTGTGCACTATATAAATAAAAACCACAATATCCTTCCAACTACTTCCTTGAAATGATGCATTTCACAGGATCATTTGCTATCATAAATCTTAGCATAGGCCAACCTATATCTTATACGGTTAAATCACAGTTTAACTTTTGGTATATCAAAAAAAGTGTGCTGCAGGCACACAGCTTTTAACTGGTTGGTGTGAGCACATTGTACATGTATTTAGAGCAGTTCTCAGGATCCCTTTACACTATTGAAAATTATTGTAGACTCAAAGGGCTTTTGTGTGCCTGGGTTACAAATACAGGGTGGGGCAAAAGTAAGTTTACAGTTGTACGGAAAATAATACAATAATTAATAAATAATAATGCAAAAATAAAGTGTATTTCACATACTCCTAACTGTATACCTACTTTCCCCCATCCTGTGTATAAATATATCAATATTTTATCACAATGAAAATTAAAACCGAGAAATTTTCAAAATATAAGAATACGTAAGAGTGACAATAGCAACATATGTCATGTAGCCCCCCAAAAAAACTTCATGGTACACTTATGAGGGAATGAGAACACAAAATACAAATAATATCATAGTATTATGGAAATAGTTTTCACATTGCTGGCTACCTGGCAGTGTCCTGGGGAACTCCAAAGATTTTCAGACCATACACTGGAAACAACAGCTAATCTAGAGAAATTGAAGACATGTGCAACCTTTAAGCAAGACTTCATAAATACCACTTCCTGAAATAAAGCCTTAATAAAAATTAGGCAGCAAACATTTGAGATCATACTCTAAAAAAATTTTAGAGGGCAAGCATTCTATGTTTCTGGTTGTGAGGGATTCCATTTACTTACATGATCAACTGGGAAACAGTTTTTTATGAAAATTAAGAAACCTAAATTTCTTAAAGAAATTTCTAAATTTCTTAAACCTAATTTTCTAAAAGTAAAGCACTACCTTGCCTCCATTTGTAGACAGACCAAGAAAACGTCTCACCAAATTTAGTTGGAATATCAGGGTCAAATGCTCTCCTATGGACAAAATCACACATACAGACACACACACACACACACACACACACACACAACTTTAGCAGTTTGTGATCATAGCCATAAAAAACACATTTCACTAAAGCATTCAGAGAATATCTCATTTTAAGCAATGCATCTTTCTGATAAGCCCTAGATACATAAATGTAGCCCCCATGTAATTGAATAAATGAAACTGATATAAAGAACTATTAGATATACAACAAGTAAATGTTGGAAGTAATTTTGGTCTTGGGATAGCTGAACTTCACCTATTTTTTATATATTCAATTGTATTTGAGGCACTCTTAAGTTCATAGTTATAGACTGATATCATCAGTGAACTAAAGAAAACCTCTTAATTCTGGAAAGTGGGGTGGATGCATATATATAACTTATTTAGAAATGATACTGTGTCTTTATAATATAAGCTTGAAACAGTTCTGAGTCACAATATCTTTAAATAACACTTTTCCTTACTTGCAAATCAACTTTACTAGATAAAGGACTATTTCTTTCCAAAAAAAAAAAAGCAGTAAGGAATTTGGGCGGTAAAATGCTTACATGTCCCTATTGGCATCTGGGCTCCCTTGACCTACCCATGCAACAGGGCATCTCATGATTAGTTTCAATGTTCAGGTCTTTCTACTTAAATTTATTATACCTGGCTTTTTCCAGGGTAATAAGAAGTTTATAGTAAGACTAAGTTTGAATTCTGAGGAGCTTCTTCCAAATTTCAATTACCTATAGCTCTCAAAGCCAGCAGGCTCATGAGATCAGTCATGGGGAGAATGAGTTCTACATCTGCCAAATCTAAATCATATCATGTTGGTTTAAATCTAAGAGTAAAGCACTGGGAAAAGCAAAGGGGAGACTACTTGTTCCAAGCACCAGAGACAGAGTTCTAAGCATTCCTCACCAGGCAATATTGGTAGATCAATATTGGTATCCAGCCTTTCCTAGGACTCTTTTATTCTTTATCTTCCCCAGCTTTACTGAAATATAGTCAACATATAACATTGTACAAGTATACAACATGATGAGTTGATACACATATATATTGTGAAATTATTCAAAATAAGGTTAGTTAACACAGCTACCACCTCATAGTTACTGAGAGAGAGAGGAGAGAGAGAGAGAGAGAGAGAGAGAGAGTAGTGAGAAATTTTAAGGTCTACTCTCTTAGCAATTTGCAAATTATACAAATGTTAACAACACTGCTCACCATTCTGACCAGTACACCCCAGACGTTACTTATATTTAGAAGTTTGTACCCTTTGACCATCTTTGACCATTTTCCCTAACACCTGCTCTTGGTAACCATCAATCTGTTCTTTTTCTGTGAGTTTGGCTTTTCTATTTTTTTGAATGTATCTTTATTGTTGAGAGTATTACAGATGTCTCCCCTTTTTCCTCCATTGCTGCTTTTCTAGATTCCACATATAAGTGAAATCAGGAAGTTTTTATCTTCCTCTAACTTATTTCGCTTAGTATAATGTCCTCAAGGTTCATCCATATTCCACAAATGGATTTCCATTTTTCATGACTGAATAATATTTCAGTGTTTATATATCTCACATTTTCTTTGTCCGTTCATCATTCATGGACACTTGGGTTGCTTTCATATGTTGGCTATTGTGAATAATGCTTCAGTGAAAATGGGAGTGCAAAGATCTTCCAGATCATGTTTTAATTTCCTTTGGATATATACCCAGAGGTGGAATTGCTGGCTCAGATGGTAGTTCTATTTTTAATGTTTTGATGAACCCTTATACTGTTTTCCATAGTGACTATACCAATTTACATTTCCACCAACATGTAAAAGGATTGCCTTTCCTCCAATCCTCAACAATATTTACCTCTTACCTTTTTTATAACAGCCATTCTAAAAAGGGTGAGAGAGTACTGTCGTTTTGATTTGCATTTCCCTAATGAATAATGATTTTAAGTACTTTTTTATGTAGCTGGTGGCCGCCTGTTGGCATATCTCTTTTGGGAAAATGTCCATTCAGGTTCTCTGTTCATATTTAATGAGATTATTTGTTTTTGTGCTATTGGGTTGTATGAGTTCTTTATATATTTTGAATATTAATCCCTTATGAGATGCATGGTTTGCAAATATTCTCTCCCATTCCATAGGTGGCCCTTGCATTTTGTTGACTGTTTATTTTGTTGTGCAGAAGCTTTCTGGTTTTATAAAGCCCCAGTTCTTTATTTTTGCTTTTGTTTCTTGTGCTTTAGGTGTCTTCTCCAAAAGCTCATACCAATCCCAATGTCAAGAAGCTTTCTTCTAGGAGTTTTATGGTTTCAGATCCTATGTTTAAGTTTTAATCCATTTCAAGTTAATTTTGTGATGGTATAAGGTAGAGGTCAATTTTAATTCTTTTGCATGTGAGTATCCATTTTCTCCAACACCATTTATTAATTGAGAATACTTGTCAAATATTAATTAGCCACATATGTGTGGGTTTATTTCTGGGCTCTTTATCCTGTTCCATTGATTTATATGTCTGTTTTTGTGCCAACACCATGCTGTTTTGATTGCTATACCTTTGTGATATATTTTGAACTCGGGAAGTGTGATGCCTCCAGATTTGGCTTTACTCATGACTGCGTTGACTGTTGGAGGTCTTTCGTTATTCCATACAAATTTTAGTATTTTTTTTCTATTTCTGTAGGAAATGCCATTGCAATTTTGATATGGATTACATTGATTCTATAGATTACCCTGGGTATGGACATTTTAACAATATTAATTTTTCTGATCCACCAACATAAAATAACTTTTGACTTGTTTGTGTCTGCAATATCTTTCTGCAATTATCGCTGGACAGTGGGACTTTGCAGGCTATTCTCCCTGGTGGGTGGTGCTACTGGTTGGACTCCACAATTGGGCAGGGCTGCAGCTGGGCTTGCAAGTGCTCCTGCTTGGGTGGGGCCCCAGGCTGTGTTCCCAACCAGATGGTGTCTCTGGCCGCACTCCACATTCAGGCTAGAAACAGGCTAGTTGAATGGAGCCTCAGGTTTTGCTCTGGAACACATGGGCCACAGGCTGTGCCCCAAAGCTGCAGGGCTGCAGGCGGGGCTGTAGGATGTGCTCCATGGTTGCTGGACATCCGTGGCCACACTTCCCAGCGGGCAGGGCTGGATATTATGTTCAGCCGTTAGTGTGGCTTTAAATTTTCTTCTCTGCCTGGGCAAGGCCGTAGAATGGCTTCCATGGCGAGTAGGGCCCATTGGCTGGGGACAATCAGTCGGCACGAGAGCTGAATTCTCTCTCCAGGTGGGGCCAACAGCTTAGTTCTGCAGATGCTCTGAGCTGCTGGCCAGGGTCTCTTCTGAGACGCCATCGTGAGCAGGAACCTGTTCCCCCGAGATCTGAGTGATAGTTCTGCAAGCCCTGCCCCTAATCAGTCTCTATTCGATCCCCAGTCGTTGAGTCCTGCAGATTCCCTTGAGGCAAGACTCAAGTGGGCTTCCCAGGAAACACCCCCAAGTGCTAAGGAAGCTGGATGTTCACCTTGGGCTCTTTTCCTCCTGGAGGAACTGTAGCCCCAGGGCAGACCCTTCCATGTAGTACTGCACCAGCCTCAGAGAGAGACCATGCAGTCAAAGTGAAATTGCTCCTCTTACCCTCCCAGTGAGGTCACTGTCAGTCTCTGTGCTCCCAGAGGGCCCGTCAGCTTTACTGCCAGGTTCTGGGATTTTCACAATGGTGTCTTGTGTGTGGATAGTTACTACTTGGTCTTCTGAGGGCGACTGAAATTGGAAATGACCGATGTTGCCATCTTAAAGACATAACCCAGTTTCTTTATTTGTGCGGTGGGACTTCATACTGTCTACTCTTCTGATACTCCCATACATGAGGGGTATGAACAGCAACACTTATCTTATTGCCTAACTCAACAGCAGTCCCTCTCAGGCACCCATTCTCCCCACTTGGTAGGAGAGGTCTGAAGACTCTCTCACTCTTGTCAACATTAAAATAACTAAAATAGCCCTAACTGGTTTGGCTCGGCGGATAGAGCATCAGCCTGCAGACTCAAGGGTCCCAGGTTCGATTCCAGTCAAGGGCATGTACCTTGGTTGTGGGCATATCCCCAATAGGAGGTGTGCAGGAGGCAGCTGATCAATGTTTCTCTCTCATCAATGTTTCTAACGCTCTATCCCTCTCCCTTTCTCTCTATAAAAAATCAATAAAATATATTTTAAAAATAAATAAATAAACTAGCTAAAATAAATGAGCTTAGTGCTAATAACATTATTTTATAAAATATATATTCATTGTAGAAAGTAAAGAAAAAATAGAAAAGTATAAAAATGTAGTAAAAACAGAATTAATCTTTAACATTTTGATATATATCCCTCTAGACTATATTTATAAAAAGAAATAAATATATACATAGAAACTAGAATAAGATAGTAATAGGTATATATCTAATCTAATAAAAGAGTAATATACAAATTAACCCTCACTCCATCACACCTAAGGCACGCCCACCAGCCAAGCCACACCCACCAACCAATCAGAGCAATGGTATACAAATTTACCCAGCCAAGATGGTGGCCAGCAGCCACGGAGCTAGAGCAAACAGGAGGCAAGTGATGGAGGAAATTGTGTGCCTAGGCCGGCTGTGGCCTCTGCTCAAGGCAACTAAGTTTCCATTATAGAAGCCATGGAGCTGAAGCAAACAGGAGGCTTCGTTGCCTGCCTAGGCAGGCTGTGGCCTCAACTCAAGGCAACAATGTTTCAATTATAGAAGATAAATAAACCCCAGAAACCTGCTTCCAGTCAGCCTCGCTGGGACTTTGGGTCAATGGGAGCTGTGGCCAGCCTGCAAACAGCCCTCAGCCCCTCACCCAGGCTGGCCAGGCACTCCAGTAGGGACCCGAACCCTGAAGGGGCTGTGGGCAGCCTGAAAACAGCCCTCAACCCCTCACCCATGGGGTGAGGGTCCTCACTGGGGGGCTTTTCCAGCCTGCAAACAGCCATCAGCCCCTCAGCCAGGCTGGCCAGGCACGCCAGCAGGTGGGCATCCCCCGAGAGGTCCCAGACTGCAAGAGGGCACTGGCCGGGCTGAGGGACCCCCCCCTCCCTCAAGTGCACCAATTTTTGTGCACCAGGCCCCTAGTTCATATATAATTAGCATCATACTATATTTAGAGTTCTATACCCATTTTTTATTATAATTCTAGAAGAAACATTTTCTGATAATAAACATTCTTCAGAAACTATTTTTAACTGGATTCACCATAATTGTAAATGTTCTTTATTGTTAGCTGTTTGGTTCTTTAGAATGCATCGAGAACTATAGATCACTTACAAGTGTATAAATATAAGTTATAATGATTACCATTATAATAATCCCAACTTGAATACTATTATCCTTTGCTCTGAAAAGATAGCCATATTTTTCATTAATATATGAGTAAATTACCTTAGTGGAGAGAAAATTTAT
>PVJC01019282.1:0-30391 GCA_004026665.1 Murina feae
ATATATATATATATATATATATATATATATGAAAGCCTGAGTAACCGGCCGAACAGCCAATAGCTATGATGCACACTGACCACCAGGGACAGATGTTCAATGCAGGAGCTGCTGAGCTGTGATCACTTGGCAGTGGGGGTTCTAGAATGTCACACCCAGAACCAGAGAGGAGGGAGCCCCGAGTCCAGGGTGCATCAAAGAGAACCACCCTCTCGCAATCTGGGACCCCTCAGGGGATGTCGAAAAGCCAGTTTAGGACCGATCACCGCAGGCCAGGCTGAGGGACTCCACCAGTGCACAAAACCATGCACTGGGCCTTTCGTATATTCCTAAAATATCAATAGGCCACTGTTATAAATAAAGATGTCTCAGCAACTAGTCCCTGGGAAAATCTAATGAGGGCTATGCTGCCATTTTATAAAAATCAGAAATTTTACTGGTGATGTAATTATCATACAGTAGACAACAAATACTAAGAGCAAAGCCTTGGGAAAGCATTCTTACTGCTCTTCGTGGTCCCAGGGGTAGAAGGGCCAATTTCTTTGATAGTTGGCCACTTTGCTATGGCCAAGGGACGATTTAATGCAAGAGGACAAGCAGTACCAGACAGAACTTATGTTCTAACATTGGAGATCAGTCTTCCTAATGGCACAGCAAACTGCAGTAGTTAAAAACTCTGGAATTAGAACTGGGGGCTTTAAATCCCAGCTCAGCCACTTACTCAATTTGTGACCTTGGCCAAGATAGTGAGCTTTTAAAACAATTGCAAAATGTAAATAATGTCTTTGCTTTCAAGTCTTTAGTCAAGGCTACAGGAGGTCAAGAGTAATAGACAATTAATTAGGGCTTGGCTCATAGGCATGTACAATAAATGGCAGAGTGATCTTTGATAATTCACTTGCTATAGAAAAGTGAGCAATTCCTGAAAGTAAAAATAAGTGAGATAAAAAATTGCAAGAAAAATTTTGTTGAAAAGCTGCGACTATGAATCTTGTACATGAACAAAATATGTAGAGGGGCTAGTACAGAAGCAAATTACGTTTATAAGAATTTACAGCAAAAGATGGTGTCTTAGAAATACTATAATAACTTGACATTGGGGTACTTACAGAGGGAGAGTGGTTAATTTTGTTTGCAAAAATGCATAATGACATTGTGAAACAACATAAAAAAGGACAACGAATCAAAAAATGGTGATGGATAAAAAAAATAAAGTAAAATGAGTATATAAAAATAACCACTGAAATAAAAAAGAAAGTTATATTATTGCAAAAAATATATAACTGAAATATGGGATAATATATCAATGTAGCCAGGTAAAGAAAAAAGACCAGCCCTAGCTGGTTTGGCTCAGTGGATAGAGCATCAGCCTGTGGACTAAAGGGTCTCAGGTTCGATTCTGGTCAAGGGCACATTCCTGGGTTGTGAGCTCCAATCCCAATGTGGGGTATGCAGGAGGCAGCCGATCAGATTTGATGTTTCTATCTCCCCCCCACTTCCTACCTGAAAGCAATAAAAAAATATATTTTTTTAAAAGACAATCCCTTAGAACAGGGGCATGGACACCAAAACCACTTGGCCTGGGTCCAAATTCTGACTTGGAATATCTATTAGTCCTGTACAGGTGACTCAAGCTGTCTATGCCTCCTGAACCTAACCGGTCATGTAAAAACTCTTGAGTAACAATACCCACCCCTTTAGAATCGTAGGGAGTTTAAATTGCAGTTAATATAAATAAAACACTAGATTCATGCTTCTGTAAAAAAAATAATATAAATGGAAAAACTTCAAAATGGATTTGGGGCTGCCATCCTAGGGGACCTGCTTTGCAAGTCTTATTCCTCAAACCCTTGGAATGTTAAAATGGGACAAAATAACCTTTGGACAGGGCCTGAAGCAGCACTGACTTCCAAACGATTCCTTGCAAAGCTAACAGGAAGCAGACATTGTCACTATAGGACTGAATATTAAAAATGTTCTTTAGAACTAGCATCTGTTGGCTTATTTGCTTCCATAGAAAGCTCTTCCTTCTCTTCATATAACTGCCCCTTTCCCCTCCTCATAAATACCCCTGGCCTTCAGCTCCTAATGGGAACACTATTTGGCTTTCTGCTGGAATCAGTGCTTCTGTATATTATTATTTTGGATCTCAGATAAAAGCGGTTGCCTCTCGCTTGGGCCTTTTATTTTAAGATGAACATGTCACACTGACAGGACTTTACAGTCAGGAGAGGCAATTTTAGGCAGAAAAGTCCATGGGAGAGGAATGCATATGTGATGGGGAGAAACAGCTCCAAGCCACTAGGCTGTTTATCTTACAAAAGGAGGGGGGAGCATTGAGTGGGCTCTGAAGCATTAAAACTTTGAAACTGACACCATGCAGGGAAACTGGTCAATTAGAAAAGAACAGGGGACATGAAAAAAGGAAGGGTCCAATTAGAAAGTGTCATGAAGAGACAAAGAAGCTTCCAGGACAGGACTAGTTTTTTTCCCATTTTAGAGAGAAAGAGAAGGTTTTCTCCATTTGGGCAACCCTCCCCAGGGAGTCCCTTATGCAGCGTTCTCAACCTGTGGGTTGCGACCCCTTTGGCAGTCAAATGACCCTTTCACAGGGGTCGCCTAAGACCATCCTGCATATCAGATATTTACATTACAATTCATAATAGTAGCAACATTACAGTTATGAAGTAGCAACAAAAATAATTTCATGGTTGGGTTACAACATGAGGAATTGTATTTAAAAGGGCCAGAAGGACTTATAGGGACTTCTCCCCAGGGGGAGTTTGTATATGCTTGGAATGAACTTCCACATTTTTAAAAATTGATTTTAGAGAGGAAGGGAGAGGGAGAGAGATAGAAACATCAAAGATGAGAGGGAATCATTTATCAGCTGCCTCTTGCATGCCTTCCACCCCCACTGGGGATCAAGCCTGCAACCCAGGCATATACCCTTGACTAGAATTGAACCCACGACCCTTCAGTCCACAGGCTGATGCTCTATCCACTGAGCCAAACCAGCTACGGCATAAACTTCCACATTTTTGGTTAAAATCTTTTAGTTGGCGAATTTTGTTCTTCAAACTTTGTAGAACAAGGACATGTGAGGAGAGTCTGGGTTCACGCAATTGCATGTATCAACGCCTACCGCATTAAAAATATGGCTATTATTATTTTAAACTAGAGGCCTGGTGCATGAAATTTGTGCACGGAGTGGGAGTGGGGGGTAGGGGTGGTGTCCCTCAGCCCAACCTGAACTTTTTCCAATCTGGGACCCCTTGAGGGATGTCTGACTGCCCTTTCACAATGCAAGACTGCTGGCTCCTGACCTCTCACCTGATGATTGCTGCTAACCACTCCCCTGCCAGTCAGATCAACGACTAACTGCTCCTGGGCGGCCTGATTGCCCCTAACTGTCCTCCTCCTGCCAGGAATCCCCCCCCCCAACTGTCCGCCCCTGCAGGCCTGGGTCCCTCCCAACTGCCCTTCCTTGCTGGCTATCTTATGGTGGCCATCTTTGACCACATGGGGGAAACCATCTTGTGATGGTCAATTTGCATATTACTCTTTTATTAGATAGGAAAATACCCAGTTATATAGAAGTCTAAATAATTTGCATATGATTATCCACTATATATCTACTCATATTTTTATCATTATCAATTAAAATTATTCTTATTGATGTCCTTTCTGTTTAATGTCCTTAAATTAAACCATTTATTTACTAGTAAGAGATCTTCTCCCTCGGTTAGACTGTTAGTTCTTAGAGCTCACTGAGCAAGGCTTTTATATCTCTGCATCTTTTTTAAAGTAGTTCCCAAGCCTGACTATACATTATTCCCCTAGGGAAACTTACAAATGCTCATCTCTGGACCCGCTTTAGAGAATAAAATTGGATTTTCTACAGAAAAAGCTATAGCATTAAACTGTCCCAGGTAATTTTAATGTGCACTCACAAGTGAAATGTAGTTTTTTAAAAGGAATTTTACATATTATTTATTTATGCCCTATCTCTCAACCAAAACTTAATGATTTACAATTATCTAACTTACTTTCTTTCTTTCTTTCTTTCTTTCTTTCTTTCTTTCTTTCTTTCTTTCTTTCCTTTCTCTCTCTCTCTCTCTCTCTCTCTCTCTCTCTCTCTCTCTCTCTTTCTTGTTTCTTGTTTCTTGTTTCTTGTTTCTTTCATTTATCACCTGCAGAAGAGTTTGACTCCCAGAAGGCATTAATAAAGATTTGATAATACATCACTCAGGATCCTGACAGGCAACAAATGGCACACTGACCTTGGGTGGGGGGAGAGTTTGATAAAACTAACAAAAAGTGCTAGCAACATCAGGAAGCTGTTACGATTTTCACTACCTGTCACTTCTCTCTATAGTATCCCTTCAATAATTTTCTCTCTTCTACTACTTTGGTGCTGCTAAAAGTAAAACCCACCACATATTTGCTCATAATCTGCCAATAAGAACTTTTTTCCCCCAGAATATAAACCAGCTATATAATTCATCATAATGTTTATTTCCCCCAACATTTTTTCCATAGTGAGGCTTTCTCAGTGAAAGAAGTGGTACATTGATATATACCCTGGCACACACTCATTGTCTCTTGGTGGCTTTTTCAGGTTTAGACGATGGTCCAGTACTTTGAGTATCACTGTACTAGATTATTCACATCAACATGACAACTTGCTGAATATCTCCCATTTAAAAATAAATAATCAAAACCTCCTCTGGTCCCACATTTCCCTCCAGCTATTGTCCTTTTACAGTTGCTTTTTTAGAACCACTCAAAAAACCATTTCAATCATGCTTTGTCAAGAATACCCATTCTGAATAAACAACAAACCTATTCTGCCACATCAGTAATCAATTTTCAGTCTTCATCTTTCTTGATTTCTCAGTATTGTATGATACAGTAGATCATCTGTGGCAACCCTACCTCTAAGATATTGATTCGTGTATCCAACTACCTACTCCATATGCTTTCTTATATATCAGCTGGTATCCAAAAATTATTATATGAACAACAGAATTTTTCTCATTTGTGTCCCTGAACCTGCTCTTCTCATAGTCTAAAGTCTCATAGTTACCCCCCCTTGTTTCAATTTAAACTAGAGTTTAAATAAGGGTGAGTTCATACATTAAAAAATTATTTTTCTTAATATTTTCTGCCAAAACAAAACCAAAAAAGCAGGGGGGGGGGATACTTAGAGCTTTCAGGAAAGTAGGGCAGGATTTCTTGTTACCTTTCAACTTAAGGTATTGGGAGGCTAGAGCAATTACATCCGTCTTGATACCTTCCTCTCCCCCTTGTCCTCTTATTGTAAATGTTCTGAGCACTCTGTGCTTTCTAGTTGATAGAAAAGTGAAGCCATCCAGTGTGAAAACCCTCTTCTTTGATCCCTCCCTCCTCCCCACACCTATAAAGCTATCTGCATTTAAACCATCTCTCCACATTTCCTGCTGGTATCTGACACCACGTCCATTCCTGCTCACATCCATGCCGGTGATCCATGTCTAACACTTTTCTCAGGGACATGTGGGTGCATCGTTGAGTTTCCATTTACCAAATTACCACCACATCTAACAAGATTTCTGTTTCAGATGTGTAATGTATCTCTGAATTGTGGGGTTTATTCTACAAGGTACTGACATGCATTACTAGTATAATCACTGCATCTTAGCTGGTATTAACTACTTGTTGCTCATATCTCCCATGAGAGTCCCCTATACCATACAACCAGGTTCCCAAACAAAGAGCCAAGATCTCTTCCTTGAATTCCAGATGCATATTGACAGCCAATCCAAGTTGATGTCTCACAGTGAAATTATATGCAATGAGCCTAAATCTATTTTATGTCCTTACGTTTACATCTGATCTTCCTTCTCAACATATTTCCTCAATGTAACAGCTGTTCCTGCAGTCACTCAAGCAGAAAAGCTGGGTGTAATCTTTGATTATCCCCTCTACTTTATTCAACACAACTCTAACAACATCTGTTGGGATTCTAGCAATTACCAATTGTGTCTCCAGTTTCTATTGTCTTCTTATAACCTCAACTGCCATTATCTTGGATTTGGCTTATCTCTTTTATGTATGATTAAAATAGCTTCTTAATTCACTTTTTCCCTTTGATTTCCCTTCTCTACAAATTCCAAAACAAAATTACCCAAACATAGGCAAAGTTATTACGGGGCTGCTTATATCCTTCCCTAGACTCTGTAATTTCTAGAGCCACATTTCTGGTCTCATCTGCCAGTGCTCCTTCCTTCTTACCCCGATGCTTAAAAAATAGTAATTACTTTTAGTTGAGCCCCTTGAGTCATGATTTTATACCTTGGCCTATGTTATTTATTCTGTCTGGGATGTTGACCCCTTACAACTCCACCAGAGCTGACCCGACATCACTCCTATCTGAAGCCTGCCATGATCCCTTGTTCCCTGTCAAGTTAATTACTCTTTCCTCTGTGCTATCATTGCAATTAGTACAAGCTTCTATTATTGCACTCATAACAATGCAATTTTATTTGTGTCGTTGTCTACTTCTTCTCTGACAAGGCAGAGACTGCCTTAAAAGAAGAGCTCACATCCACAGCACCTCACAGTTGTAGGCACATAAACTAGAGGTATTTAATAAATGTTATTTGTGTGAATAATTTGAAGCATAATTTAAAATATCACTGTATTAAGCACTCATCATTTTGAATTTCTTACTTTTAACTTACATCTCTAAGAATAATTTATAAATTATGTTTTTATAAACTAAATTAGAACCATTGTTCTTTTATAGTTAAATCTTCTTTAAATATTTTGTGAATAAATTAATATATTTAAATATTCACACAGACTTTTTCACTATTGACTAGTTGGAAGCAAGTAAAATATATGTACATATCATTAGCAATTGAGTGGGTCTCAATGTCACATGGTTATTTAAATTCAGCCCCTGACAAACAAATTGAGCATATAAAGATTAAATGAAAGCATATTTACAACTTCTAGCATGATGTTCGGTGTATAATAGGTATTCAAACAATGTTAGTTACTGTTCCTTTCCTTTCCTGACAGTTCTAAGTAAGCAAAATGGAGAGAGGTTTTTCAGAGGTCAGCTTACCATTTACGGAGAAATAGAACCCAATTTCCAGTTTTAAATTGGCTCCTAACTTACACTACATTCATCAGGGTGATCATTTCATACGTTATATAAATGTCTAATCACTTAGTTGTACACCAGAAACTAAAAATAAAAATGGTTAAAAAAAACTATGGCAGGTCTAATAGCACCACGAATTGTGTATACACAATGATCATGTCCTGCTAATTTACACTGACAAAGCAAGTGCACTAGACACAGCAAAATAGGGTTCTACCCCCATATGATTATTTTTATAATTATTACATTTTTCTCTTTTGTTGATTCATATTTCTAATTTTTTATTATCTTCATAAATTTAAAAAAAACACATTTTTTTCCTTAGAAAAGTAAACCATTGGCTTATAAATATTAAAGTTGGCTAAGATTTAGGTGGTGCGAATTTGAACTGCTCAGAAAGACTTTATTTATTCATTCATTCATTCATTTATTCATTTTTACTTTTGGTATACCTGTGGCCAAATTGTATCCCCTAGCTTTCCATATCTCATTGTTGAAGGCTTATTTTGTACAGTGTCTTAAAATTTTCCATTTTGTTGGAACTTGCCCTCCTATTTTCAGATCTAAAAATGATGGGAAAATTGCCTTAAAACACATTGTGCACAACAGATTTAAAGTAGTCTGAGCTTGACCCAAAATCCTATTACGTATTTCTGAATGTTAATGAACTTAAACGAATTTTAAAAAATATGTTTCAGTCCTAAAGCAATGAATATTATATTGTTTCATTACATTTCCCTTAGAAGACTTGTTCTTTCAATTCTACATCTTGACTATTTTAAAATATACCCATGGGTAAGGATTTCAGTTAATTCACTAGTGTTGAAATTGATAAGATTATAATTTAATCCATGTCATTTTACATTTTTATTAATGTTCCAACTTATTTTGTAAAAGGGCCCTAAACATAGCTATGGCGTTGGATTGAATCTGATGGTTTACCATGTAAACAGCCTTTGCACATTTATTGGTATTTTACTTTTACACTTTCATTTTCTTCTTTTAATCTCAAAGAATCAGATTTTCAGATGGTTATGCATCTTTTCTGACCAAAACTTGAATATGCTGTGCCACAAAATAAAAGACATGCAAATACTATGGTCACACACATCTTTTTAAATATGTGTAAAAATTCAGAAAACTTGGCCAGGTTTTGTCAGATCTTTGCTGAAGTTCAAGCAAGATGATCTTTCTCTTCCTACATAATTTCACAGCACACAAATCATAAACAGAAAATAATTATACCCAATATAAATAGATATTGGCTGTCAATATAATTTTCTATTTTATACTATATTTCACACTGTATGTGTTCTTTTATATTTTTATTATTTGTCTGAGTCATTTCATCCTGTTTAGAATGTCCATTTAATGTATCTAACAGTTTCCTATACAGATGGATGCTTAATAAATATTAGCAGTTAATGATGTTTATGAACCATAAAAATTGGCAGCATATATAAAATAATTATTTCAAAAAGTGTAAACCAAGATATTCATGAAATCCATTCATTTAATCCAAGTTTTTACTGTTCTTCAAAGTAATTTAGGAGTTTCTTGGAAAATGTCCTAACTTGGTGACCACCATACTTAAGCTTCATAATTGAATTAAAATAGAGAGATAGAACATTTCTATCATATTGCTATCAGGGATATATCATGCAGAGAATAACATTATTATTATTATTATTTTGAGTAGATTTTGGAGGTCAATTTGAATCAAAGTTATTCCTCTGTTATAAACTTAATGTAGTCTGAAATGCTATATAAGCAACAATCAATATGAATGACAGTTGAGGGTACTGGCCAGAGTGTGCTGCTTAGTGACGCCCTCAGAAAATTGTTGCTTTTCTTTTTCTTTTTCTTTTTTTCTAGCCTGGAAATAAGCCATGGAAATTGAGTGGTAGACTAAATCAGAAAACTATATTAATAGATCAGTGTGAAGAGTAACCTAAAGCTTTCAAATACTTCTATTACTATAAAATACTATTCATTTTACAAATATTCTAAACACCTGTATGAGTACTATTGAGTTTTATTTTTTATTTGTTTATTTATATACTTATTTTTAGAAAACTTTTATATTGACAGTAAAATTGACCAGAAAGTACAAAGGGTCCCTATATGTTCCTTTCCTACACACACACACACACACACACACACACACACACACACTCCCTTACTATTGACATCTTACACCACAATGGCACACACTTGTTACAATTGATGGATGTACATTGACACATCATCCTCCAAAATCTATAATTTAAGTCAGAGTTCTCTCTCCTGTTGTACATTTCATGGGCTTTGAAAATTGCAAAATGACATATCTTCATCACTGCAATATCATACAGAATAAATTTACTGCCTTAAAAATCCTCCAAGCTTTGCCTATCCAGCCCTCCCTTCTTCCTAACTCCTGGCAATCAGTGATCTTTTTACTGTCTGCATAGTTTTGCCTTTCCCAGAATATTATATAGTTGAAATACAATCTTTTTCAGATTATCTTCACTCACTTAGTAATATGCATTTAAGTTTCTTCCATGTGTTTTCCTGGTTTCATAGCTCATGTCTTTTTAGCACTACATAATATTATCTTGATGTACGATAGTTAATCTCTTCAACTATTAAAGAACATATTGGTTGCTTTAAGTTTTGGTAATTATGAATAAAACTATTGTAAATATATATGTACAGTATTTCTGTGGTTATAATTTTTTAATTCATTTGGGTAAATACTATAGAGTGTGATTGCTGGATCATACAGTAAAAATATATTTAGTTTTGCCCCACCAGCATGATTCAGTGGTTGAGTGTCAACCTATGAACCAGGAAGTTAAGGTTCCATTCCAGGTCAGGGCACATGTCTGGGTTTCGGGCTCGATCCCCAGTGTGGCAGTCAGTCAATGATTCTCATCATCTATGTCTCTATCTATCTCTTCCTCTCCCTTCCTCTCTGAAATCCATATAAATATATTAATAAAAGATAATATATTTGTAAAAAACTACCAACTAACTTCCAAAATGATTGTACCATTTCCAGTCCCGCCAGCAAAGAATGACAGTTCCTGTTATTCTCATTCTCACCCGTATTTGGTGTTGTCCGTGTTTTGTATTTGGGCCATTATAATAGGTGCTAAGGGGTATTTCATATTAATTTAGTTTCCTAATGACATATTATATTAAATATCTTTTCATTTCTGGTGAGGTATCTGTTCATGTATTTCACCCATTTTTTATTTTGTTTTATTTTATTTTTAAGACATAAATTGTTCTATTTGGTGAATCTCTTCCAGCTCCCCTTCCTCCCTTCCCTCTAAGATTTGTCAATCTGGTCCATGTTTCCATGCCTCTGGTTCTATTTTATCCATCAGCTTATTTTGTACCTTAGATTCCTTTTTCATTTATGTTGATTTAGATTCAATTGTATATTTGATTCAATTGCCTAAAAAGTCTCTTCCAGATCCAATGTTCTATGATTCTATATGTTAATGAATGTGAGTCTTTGTCCTCAGGGGAAAGTTGGGAAAGCTGCCTACCTGTGAGCAGAGGAAGTGATTTTTTGTTTCCATGGGGAAATGGACTTCTTTCACATCACAGATTTATGTATAGCTCCTAACCAAAGCGTGATGTGCTCTTTCCCATCTCGCCAGCCTCTTCTAGGACTACTCACATATTTCTCCTCTCTTCACTCTTGCCATACCCCCTGGAATTCTAACAGCTCCCCAAATGGAACAAATGCTCGTCATGCACCTAGCTTCCAGCTTCAATAACTCCTACTCAGTCTCAGTTCAAAGTAACCTCCTCAGGACAACTTTCCTTTAAGTCTGCATTAAGCATTTTGTTACAGTCTCCAAAAAGCACTTTCTGTTTTTTATTCTTGGCACTTATAACATTTACAATTGTTTGTTAAGTGTCAGTCTTTGCCCCACTAGATCAGTGGTTCTCAACCTTCCTAATGCCGCGACCCTTTAATACAGTTCCTCATGTTGTGGTGACCCCCAACCATAAAATTATTTTTGTTGCTACTTCATAACTGTAATTTTGCTACTGTTATGAATTGTAATGTAAATATCTGATATGCAGTATGTATTTAGGCAACCCCTGTGAAAGGGTTGTTTGACCCCCAAATGGGGTTGTAACCCACAGGTTGAGAAGCGCTGCACTAGACTGAAAGCTATGACTAAGTCTCCTATTTTTTGCTATGTACCCTATTCTCTCTACAATGCCTGGAAAATAGTTGAAACACAATGAATATTTCAAAGCATTACTTTTAATATTCTACTTCCACTCATTCTCATTTTGGGGGGCAGAGAAACAAAGGACTTAGAGTAGTTTGAGATAAACAAAGTCAAATTGGGTATTTTAGGAGTCTTCTGAAAAACTTGATGTGTTCAATGTAAAATAAAAAAAAATTAAGAATCCTACTAGCCAAGAAAAAGCAAGAACAAAAAGCATAAATCTTATTCTAATATAAACATTTTCATGAGTCATGGTTAAAAGTCCTCTTTAATCCAAGAGGCAGGATGAAACCTTGTCATGAAAATTTCATGTAAAATGCTCATGACTGTAACTTTTCCTAGGAAAGAGAAATCTCTTTTTGTAGATTGCAGATTTCAACAAAGAACAGGAAAATAATATGAAGAGAAGAGATATTAACAGGCCACAATCAAATAATAAGGTACTAAATCCAGCACTAAACTTTGAGGGAGAGATTTATATTGGAACTCATACAATAAACATCTCATGGAAGGTGTATCAGTTTATTATAGTGAATGAATATTGAATTTAATATTACTAGGCAGTACAATAAATATATCAACATTTAAGTTATCAAATCTAATAAGAAAATGTTAGAACTCAGGAGAAATGCAGAAACATTTTAGTTCAACCTCCTGGTTTTAAAAATAAGGAAATTGTTCTTTATGTAAATATTGAATTAGTCAGTGATGTATAAGCCCCTTTTTCCCTTAAAGGATATAGTTATTTTCATAAATGTATTTAGACTCCAATCTAATTATACCAACACTGAAATATATCTCTGTAACATGCTAACATTGTCAGTATATGACAAATGATTTAGTTCCTTAGAAACTTCAGTTTTATTTTCAATGTAATTAAATAATATTTTTATTACTTACAGGATGCTTTTTTAAAGAGATCCAATCATTATCTAAGCATGATCTATAGATTACTCTGATCTCATTGAATATAATTTATTTGAATTAAGGGACAGGATACAGAAAAATAGAAATATTTGTAAAATAAATATAAAAAACAATGAAACAACTATGCCACACATAATTTTATTTCATTAATTTAATTTAATAGCACTAGAAAACTATGAAATATATGGAAAGATTTAGGGTCTTTATAAGTCTCAAAGAAAATCTTTTATATTTACTATTTATTTTATTTCATAAGGCATATTTTTAAAATTTAAAAATCAACTGTTAATATACTAATTACTTAATACTGAAAGCCATTCTGGTTTTACATTAATCTCAAAGAGCTGCCATGCACCTTAAAGTTTGATATATTTATTGGACCATCCATATGAACTTTGGTAAGTACTATGGGTGAAATGATGGATTATGCAATGATGGATTATGCAGGATCTCTGTATAAAAGTACTATCTAAAAGTACAAGAAGTATACACACAATTAACTTTTACCATATACTGTCATTTCTCCACTCTATAAAAATATACTGAAGAATTTCTTTTTAACTGACTCTAATCATATCAATGATTAATTTGGGGATTCTACAAATGATGACTTCGGTGAAAATAGCTTAATAAATAGCTTATAAAATCATATAAATGGAGCTAAATGAAAAAAAATGCTCATACAGCTAGAATTAAAACAAAGAAAAGAAGAATGCTTTCAGTTTCAATAAGAATCTGTTCCTTGAAAAGTTAGGTTTTCTAATTTTTATTAGTTTTTACAGAGAAGAAGGGAGAGGGATAGAGAGCTAGAAACATCAATGCGAGACAAACATTGATCAGATGTCTCATGCACCCCCTACTGGGGATGTGCCTGCATAACCAAGGTACATGCCCTTGACCAGAATCGAACCTGGGACCCTTCAGTCTGCAGGCCGACACTCTATCCACTGAGCCAAACCGGTTAGGGCAAGTTAGTTTTTTTATGTGTGATCACTGGTATTAAGCAGTAAGTGGTTTGTTATAATGATTTTCACTTTGCATAATTTTGCATAAGACTAAGAGTGTGAAAAAACAAACAAACAATACAATAGTCAGCACTTCATTTCCTTAACATGCCTATTAAAGCATTGACACTCTCGTTAGTCATAGATTTTTCACCTACCAAAAAAGGAGAAAAACTTGAATTCTGCAGTTATAATTACTTTAGCACTTATAACATAAATTCTGAGATATATTATCTTATACTTAAAAAGCATTTTAATGACATATAGTTCTTGCCCAAAACTGCCAAAACATTTTGCACACAAACTTTTTATATTCTCTCAAGTTAATATCATTAAAAATAACACAACTTAATGTTCATTTAAAACATCACTTGATAACGTTAACACAGGAATTTGTTTATAGCTTCTTTGAGATATACTTGTTGAACAATAATCTGCCCATATTTAAAGAGTAGTTTGACAAATCCTAGTATATGTGTACACCAGTGAAAAACATCACCACAGTCAAGATAATTCACTTACCACAAAAGCTTGGCTTGATAATTCATATCACTATACATCTCAGTGCCCAAAAACAAATAATCTGCTTCTGTTACTATAAAGTCTAGTTAGGATTTTCTGGATATTTACATAAATAGACATAGAGGGATGTACTCTTTTTTTGGTCTGGCTTTTTTCACCAAGCATAGATTTTGCTTTCATCCATGCTGTTGCATATGCTAATACTTTTCTCTTTTGTATTGATGAGTAGTATTCCATTATGTAAACATAATACTCCACTCTTTGTTTCTATACTCACAAGTGAATGGGGATTCAGATGGTTTACAGTTGGGGAGACTTAAAGAAAAACAACACCCTGTTATTATATTCTTGTACAAGCCTTTATTGCTGACACCACTACAGATACGCCTCATTTCCCCCCACTTGGTCCCCATCCACAACCTCCGCCTTTCCTTGTTCACATTACTGTCTGTGTCCATGGGGTATGCATATATGGACCTAATTTATTTGGTCAATATCTCCCAGTCCTCCCGACACTCCTCCCCTATGAGACCTGTCAGTTCGTTCCATGCCTCTGGTCCTATTTTGTTTATCAGTTTATTTTGTTCATTAGATTCTACAGATAAGTGAGGTCATAGGTATTTGTATTGCTCTGACTGGTTTAGTTCACTTAGCATAATAATTTACAAGTATATTCATCTTGTCTCTAATAGTAAGAAAGAATTCTTTTCACAGCCTCATAGTATGCGATTGAGCAATACTATGAGTTGCACAGTTTTTTTATCCACTCATCTGTTGTTGAGTACTTGGGTTGTTTCCAGATCTTGATTACTGTAAATAATCCTGTTATGAACGAACACAGGGCTGTATATATTCTTTCTGATAGCTGTTTCAGGATTCTTAGGATATACTGCCATAAGTGGTATCTCTGACGTCAAAAGGCAGTTCAATTTTTATTTTTATTTTTTTAGGGAAACTCCATATTGTTCCGTTGCTCATTTTTTAATTGAATTGTTTGTCTTCCCAGGGGTGAGTTGTCTAACTAGATGTTTTAAAAATTAACCGCTTGTCAGATGTATCATTGGTGCATATGTTCTCCCATACAGTGGGTTCCCTTTTCATTTTGTTGTTGGTTCATTTGCTGTGCAGAAGCTTTTTGGTTTGATGTATTCCCATTTGTTTACTTTCTCCTTTGTTTCCCTTGCCCTAGGAGATTGTGTGGATACTTGTTTTCATTTCTTTAGGGAAAATATATAGGAGTGAAATGTCTACATTTATAGTAGACACATGATTAAGGAATTTGCAGTTCGCAAAAGAGATTATATTATTTTATCTTCCCACCAACAGTGCATGAGAAGTCCAGTTGTTCAGCTTTCTCCTCATCAAGTAAGTACTTTTTATTCTTCACCATTCTTTCTAGTGGGCAAAATAGTGGTATCTCCTTGTGCTTTTATTTATATTGCCTTAATAACCACGATGGTGAGCATTTTTCTCCATATGCCTCTTGGCCATCTGTATCTCTTCATTTTCAAGTGATTGAACAATTCTTTTATTCATTTTAAATTAGATTATCTGGTTTATTCTATTATTGAGCTCTTAAAATTCTTTACATTTTCTGGATATAAATCTCTTATTATGTATATATTTGAAATAATTTCCTTCCAGTCTATAATTTGTCTTTTTATGTATTTTTTAAAGTGTCCTTTGCTGCCAAATGTGGATTTTTTTTATTTTGATAAAGCTCAACTTATCAATTATTTTTTTCTAAAATGTCTTGGTTTGTGCTGCCATTATAAAATAAAATTTACTGCGTGGTTTAAAAAACATAAAGGTTTCCTTGTCAGAGTTCAGAAGGCTGGGTTGCCCATGATCAGGGTGCCGGAATTCACATCCTGGCTAACAGACAGCTGCCTTGCCTCTGTATACTCACAAGGCTTGTTTTCAATGCAAGTACTTGCAGAGTGGTGACAGGCTCTCTCTGGTCTCTTCTTATAAAATCACTAATCCCACCATGAAGTCTTACCCTCCTTTAAACTAAATTCCCTCCATAAAGCCCACCTCCAAATACCATCATTGTGGGGTTATGGTTTCAATATATAAATTTTGGGGGAAAACTTTTCTTAAAATAAGATGACTATGCTTTTCTTCCAAAAGTTTTATAATTTTAGCTCTTATATTTAGGTCTACATTCCATTTTAAAATTAATTTTTATATACTGTGTAAGGTAAGATTTGTTGGGATTTTTTGAGGGGAGGAGGCATGTAACTATCCAATTGTTTCAGTACTATTTATTAAAAATAAATGTATCACTTCCTCACTGAAATGTTTAGAATCTTTGATTAAAAATCAATTGATGTGGCTCTATTTCTGAACTATTCATAACAGAAATCTTACGGCAGAAAAAAGAACAAAAAACATTTTACACACATTTTTCCTTTATCCCTATAAAATTACTTCAGTGTCATAGTTAATCATGAAAGAACCAAGAAATTGATGCTACACATTTCAATCTACATGATATGATCTGAGGATAAAACAAGACTAGGACTGGTGCTAAGCTAAGATTAATAAAGAATTTTGCCCACTAAGATATATATTGTTAGTATAAAGTAATTATAGAATTCTAGTATTTCGGTTTCCTTTCCTGAGATAAAGCAAATAAAGTATTAAATACTACTTACTCAAAATAATTATTCCTTTCTATGAGTACATATTCTCCTTTGGACCTGCCTATAGTGTTGTTCTATGCTAATATCTTTTAAAAATAAAGAAATATATATGATGCTGAAAGCATTAATCTATTATGTAAATATTGATATTCCTTTTTTTCTATGTAGAAAGAATTAAACAGTAAAGAGATGATAATCAGGGTTCATTCTATCTAATAAAAGAGTAATATGCAAATTAACCATCACTCTGAGACAAAGATGGCCACGCCCATAGTCACAATATGGCCGTGCCCATAGCCACAAGATGGCGGCGCCCAGTCCCCTCACCCCAGCCATGTCCACTGCCACCGGTGTGATCGTCCACCGCCCAGTGTGCAGTGTCCACCCCTGCGCTCACCAACCCTCCTCCCCCTTTCAGTGCATGAATTTTGTGCACCGGTCCCCTAGTTTAGTTATAAGTGACAAAAATTGAACTTGCTTTGGCTTAAACAAGGAAAAGTTTAAAGTCTCATACAATCCCAATATGAAGTCTTACCCTCCTTTAAACTAAATACCTTGGAAAACCAAGGTACACTGTTCCCCTCAGGAATTTCAGAGTTTCAATTATGTCCACAATACTGTTTTCATTCTTTCCATCAGTTGGTTAACCCTTGTCTCTGTTGGCAAGATATTGCCACAAAGTAACAAAAGTTGACCTCCTTTAGCACCAAGTTAATGACCCCTAGGGTTTATGACCTCAGAAAACATTTTCTTTCACCCAGAATTTGTATCAATTGGCCCACATCCTGGTGATAACTGTAAAAAAGGAAATTTTGATAAGTTCAGCCAAACCAATAGAGCTGTACAGAATTAGAAGAGATAAGATTCATCAAAGCCTAGAGTAATTAGGTTACAGAAGGGGTGTGATAGGGTAAATAAAGGGAAAACGGAGGCAAATATATGGTGACAGAGGTTTGACTTTGGGTGGTGGGTACATAATGTAATATACAGATGATGTATCAAAATTGTACACTTGAAACCTATATAATTTTATTAACAATGTTACCCCAATACATTTAATTTTTTTAAATACACTATCTTAGGTAATTAGCAAAGTATAATTTAAGAATTAAAATAGGTTGTGAGAAACAATATATAAATTACAAAATTTAGTCACTACATTTAATTTTTTTAATTTAGAAGAGAATATATACATACACAAATATATTTGTGTGTGTGTGTGTGTGTGTGTGTGTGTATATATATATATATATATATATATATATATATATATAGTGCAATATATGTTTAATTTATAGGAGAGCTACATGCAAAATCTATAGGTGACCAAAAAAGAAATCTCTAGGTCAAATCTTGAAAGCTATTTTAGCAAGTGTTCCATTTAAAACCAACACACTACTTAACAGGGAGTGTGATAATTATGAAAATTATTTTTAGTAGACGAGGTTGCTGAAGCTATCTGCATATCAAAACTTGAAACTTCTTAAAATGAACCCCACTTCAACTCTGAGCTCAGGTTTTAAAATTATGGAGAATGCAAAATTAAGATTTTCAGTGTAAAAAAAATCTTGATAAATAAATTTTTGAGGACATATGTTACTCTGTGTTACATCATGTTATACAGGTCAAATCATTTGTCCAGCTTTATTGAACCATCATTAATCACCTGTGATGATAAAACAGGGAGTTGCTATTGGATAAATGAAGATGAATATGATTTATATGAATAGATTTGAAAATGCAGAAGTGTTATTTTGTGATGGGTGAAGTTAAGGAAAGCTGCACAGAAGAAAATATATTTGAATTTCATCTTCAAGGCTGAGTAATGTGATGTTGATTTAAAATTAGAATAGGGATTCAGGTAGAATTTACTCAATGTCCAGAGGACAGGTGTGAAACAACTTGCTGAGCTTAGGGGATTATGGATAATTTGATAAAAATGGATTATAGGAAAAAAGACAAAAACGAGATGAAGGAGGCTAGAAGATAAGACCTATGGAGGTTCTGGACTTTAACTCTAGACAATAAAAAGTTCTGGAAACACAGTAATATGATTCCCTTTCTGCTGCTGGGAGATCACGTTAGTGATGTGGTTAGATTGGAAGAGAACAGACTGAAGGGAAGGGAGAATAAGGGCATTATTCACTAAGAATCTCCCGGGTTAGTTTCAAATATCTTCCTGGATATTTGTGTATGAATACTTAGGTGCTTTTTTTTTCTGTCTCTATATGATGATGTTGCTGAGAGAGATCATATTTGGATGTTCATTCTATATTCAACAACTCATTCTGTAGCTGACACATAAGCAGATCTTTAGGAAATATTTTTTTTAATTACTCTTGTTGAAAACTGGGCAGAAAGAAAACAAAGCAACGTGAATTTTTGTGCTCCATTACCATGTACTTTGAACCCTTGAACTGCAGTGGAGTGAAGAGCTTTGTAAACACTGGGAAAGCTTCCCTGCTGTTCCATCCTGGTCACGAGCTTAATAACTGTGTTCTTTGCAGAAGCACTGTAGTTAGCGATTAATATCGTGTCTAAGGTTTAAATGACCGTAGGTTTTCCTTCATAGGGTGAGGAAATAATAAACCAAGAGGAATATAATGGTGCCAGGTTTAATTAGTCACTTAGAAGAGGGAAAAGAGAAATCATGTAGGTATTTTCAACATGAGCTGACTATTCTTTAAATTTTGTAACATTGTTTTATTCACTGGGGATAGATGTGAATTTTAAATGTAAGAAACATATATTTTAAATTACAATCAGGGTAACCTTTTTACTTTTAAATTGACATTGCTACAGATTTTATGAACTATTAAAATTAATATAGAACCAATTTAGTCAAAAGTTAAAAACACAGAATGCCTGTGTCCTGTATCCCTGACAACATCATGCATTCATTTCCCTGTGTCTGGATACAAAGGCATGGCAAGCCAATGCTGAAAATGGAAACTCTGATTAAAAGTGATTGTTATGCAAGTAACAGATTTTTGTACAGCCATTGTTTAATTGATAAGCTAAAGAATAATAATTTTTACCACAATAGAAATAATAAATTCAAGTGGCAATATTCTGAAGTGTTCTTTTATGTTTTCATAGTTTAAAGCACGAATTTTAATTGAATTTATTAACATTTATATATTTCTTCAGTCAGAATTCCAAATTAACATTTCTAATATGTAGGTTGTGTGTATATATTCATTGTTTTTAACTTAATTCAAGGTTCATAACGTGTCAAAGATATTCATGATTTCAAAATGCTTACATCTCTTATAAGTGGAAACAGAACAAAATATTTTTATACATATAATTAATCTATATCACTACCAACACTGGTATGGGTAGTAGCAATTCCACACATTTTTGGTCTATGAGTTACACAGGATTTGATAATCTAAACACTAAGACCATGTATTTGATCTGAGAGAATCACTAATAAAATTTTTTAAAGTATTCCAAATTTTAAGCCCTTTACTTGATACTTAAGAATTTAATGATTTTTATATATAAAACAGATATAAATATATAAATTATATATAAGTATATATAAATTATATATGTGAATATATATAAATTACATATAAATTATATATAGATATATGTAATATATACATAGCCAGGCAAACTATGTGACATGTATAAAACTACACTATCTATTTTGGGAAGGGCTGATTCTAGAGTAATTAAAGCATAAGGATAGTATAGTGGACTAGGGGAGACATGATTTATGCAAAACAGACACAATTTAAAAAATTTCCATGTAAAGGAAAATGAAATAAACATTTGTAGATAACTTTAAAAGAAAAGCATTTTTTAAAATATATTCTTGCTTGTGTTTTGGGAAACTTACTTTGCAGATGCAATTAAACTAGAATTTAAAAGTATTCTCTGGTGGTATTAAAATAACATATTCCCATATTAGCAATTCACCATTACCTTTGAAGTTAACCTTGAATCCAACGGATCCAACACTTTCATCTGTTTGAAGGTGCAGCCACATTTGGCTACTCATGCTCACTATCAAGTCTGGCACAAAGCTTCCAGTAAGACTAAAAAGAGATGGGCAAAGAAGGGAGAAATGGGTTATTAAAATACCCTCTGCAGGCAAATTATGAGAAAGACATTTTTCTCAATACATTCTCCACTAGAAAAAAGCAACTGTCAGATAAACTTACAACACTATGCAGTGATGTAACAGAACAAACACCATTTAGTGATCAAGGTTTATTATAAACAAGTACCATCTTACGTTTAACTAGGTTAGATCTCTCATATTCCTGAGGCAACAAAGTAAATTTTAGACCTTCTGAGAATTGTATACTTCCATAAAAGTCTTAAAGCTTAAAATAAACACACCGGGGATGCACTTCATTTTAACCTTTTAAGTTTCACAGAACTCTGTTCTAAAGAAATATTGTAAAAATATTTAATCATTGTGCAAAACAATAAAATGTCGAGGACTATCATATAACCCTCTGCAATACTGATGTTAGGCTAGTTGTCTCGTGTATGTTTTAATGCAAATATTTCCACTTAAAATTTATTGCTAATTTCATATGACATCACTAAATCTATGCATTAATGTCATTCAGTAACGCTCAATTTTATAATCCTCTGAAGTGAAATTATTTCATGTTTATTTATCATTCATAATGTTGAAATCACATAATTGAAACAAAGCCAAAGGTCATATAAAGGGGACAGCATTAATAAGTAAATGAGGGCTTGGGGGGTGGGAGGGAACAGCTATCAAGAATAGGAAGAGGAAAAAATAGATTCACTGCTGAGCAAAATATCCATAGTGATTGGGAATTCTAAATCACACATTACAAATATAGTATTTTCTCTTCAAAAGAAGAAATTACTCTGAGAGGCTGCCTATTTTATTGCTATAAACAGAGAATTCCTGGAAACTACATCAGGACTTTACATAAAATTACCCTTCATAATGAAAAAGGTGCCTGCCCTAAGCAGGAAGCTCTTGGATGGAGGCTATACTGTAATTAGACCAGGAGAGGGCAGCATGGAGGAACATATCCATATCCGTGAAGTGACCATTGCAGAACATGTCAGCCATCAAAACTGTAAAATATCATCAGTGGACTGCATGCGCAATACAGCTGCATCCCCAGTGTCCAGTGTTCCAGAATTTATGGGCATCTATCACAAAGAAACCCAGTTAAACATCACAATTTAATTATGGAATTATCCATGACAGTGAGGAAAACTTAATAGTATGATATTAAGATCCTATAAGATACTATAAAATATATAGATTCTATTTAATTTTTACTCACCAAATTAAAGTATTATAATATAAAGAAAACACACAGATAACTCCCCTTTGTAATATATATGTGTATCTGTGTATATATATATATCTACGCACACACATACATACACACAAACACACTATCATTTGAAAACATCTTGCAATTAAACATTGTGACGTGAACTTTTAATTTGCAAACAGGTGAGTTATAAGCACCAGTCTTCTGAACTTTGTAGGAAAACAGGTTTATGGGCAAGAGTGAGGATTCAAGGTAGAGACATGGCAGAAGTTAAAATAAATCCATTATGAAATGGGCAGGAGAGCTTAAAACCATATGATGTGCATTAGATACACTATATCAAATATGCCAACAATCTATTTCACACAAAAAACCTCTAGCATGGTGATTTTGTCAGTTCATAAAGAACAGCTAAATATATAGTCAAACTGTTCCCTTATTAACTTGTTCTCCTATTGGCCACGATTCTACTTCACAGCTCATTTTTGGTCTAAAGGTAAATAGAAATCTAAAAAGTAGTAATTTTCCTGACACTAGAAGAGAAAGACAAATCCTCCCTTTTGTGTAGCAATTTCTTTAGAAAAATTGAAATTATAAATGATATCTGTTTCTTTCAAATGCACAGACATCTTTTAAGCTAAATAAGCCTCTTGTCAATTTTCGTGCCATGAATGTTTTTCGTGGAAGATGTGGAACCAACTCTTTGAAACGTGACCATCCAGGAGGCTGAGTTAACAAGCACTAGTCTTTTGAACTTTGTAGGAAAACAGGTTTATGGGCAAGAGTGAGGATTCAAGGTAGAGACATGACAGACAAGGTCGAGACATAAATTCCCCATGTCTTCCTGTTTCTGCAGGAGCGTGAACCTAGGCACACAGCTTGCCACAAACATACAAGGTTCATTTAGCCTTTTGGGAACGACAACTAATGTGTATGCAATGGACTGTGACTGCCTGGCTATATACAAAGGTGAGACTTATTTCTCTTTGCAATCTCCTCAGCAGATTGCCTGTGATGCATATCACAGTCTGGTTTAATGCTTATTCAATATTAATGCTACTGCTTCATTATTTTCTACACTTTGTGCAGAATGTTTACTGGGTTGGCAGGAGATTTCATTTTTCATTCTGTCTCCTCAACAATGTGGTGGTGAGAATGGGACACAAATGGCAGTTCCTGAATGAGGTGGGCCAGCTGAAGGTCTTGGGCCCATAATGGTCTTATAAGAGGCCCTGGGTTATAAAAGTCTCCCTTCTAGAGCTCTGCTCTTTTGGAATACCAGCTGGATGGACTACCCTTTCCAAAGTCAAGATTTTATTATTCAATAAGTGTGGGTAAATTGGGCTCTAAAATCCTATCAAAATCATGATTACTAATTTTGATAGAGGGAACATATGGAAAGCCAGGAATGTTGCCAGCAATTCTTTCTCTTAAATAGATAAACCTCTCTGTCACATCTGGAATATATATATGAGAATCCAGTCTTTCTGGATTTTCTATAGCTTTAGGAGGGCCTCATTCTAAGCAAATTAATTATGTATATTTATGGGATGGATATCATTCTAAGAGGAAAGTTAAAAATGATTTGAATAGCCAGTAGGAAAGAATAAGAAGAATGGGAGAGGCAATGTGAGAATTAAAGGTACTTTCTCTTTCGTAGACATTTTTTCTTCCTTTCTTTGTTATTTCTACTCCCTCTGTCCCCCTGCATCTTCTTATCCTTTCTTGCTTCAAATAGATACTGGGAAAAGGAAAATGATGAGTTTTTAGATATACGGTTCCATTTGTCAGTGGGTTTCCCTTCAAAGAAGGATGAGAACACAATTTCTTTAGCTGCTAATGGATTACCTGCCTTGTTGGAGGATACAGGCTTGCACTCCTCATTCTAGCCCTGAGCTCACTCTATGTTTTAGTATAGATTCTATTTCCAGGAGTCTCTTATCATCCATATATCATGGGTATAGAAAAGCAGAAATTACAAAGAAATATGTTTAGGGAGTAGCTAAGAACTTGTATAAAAGATTCTGTCCCTATATGAAGGCAATATGATGAAAAGAATTTTCCCTAGTTACTTGGAAAAAGGCAAATGTTTTACTAAGTGTTATGTTGATGAATATAGCGACATGATAATGTGAGCCAAAGAGCCGTACAAATGCACATTTTTCTTGTTGCAATGTGAGGAAAGCCCGCTTTTCTTATCTGCTCAACAGTGATGCTAATGCCATTGAGAAGCTACTCAGCATTGCTGCCAGTTGATGTTACTCATAGGAAAGCTTTCCCTGTTTCCCAGAAGTTTGTAGATGTCCTTCACAGCATGTTTTCGATTCAGACCCCCACACTTGTACATGTGCACAAGCTATTGTATGAAATTCTGCAACTGGCGACTTAGATGTTGCAAGCACATTGGGCACCAGAGCATGACCCACCACATCAAGGAGTAGCCAAATATTCACCACCCTCCACAACTGCAGAAGAACTAAGGGCTTGGGAGACCCGTCGGAAGAGATTGCTCATAGCCTTTCCTCTCAAGTGAGTTGGGAGAAACTCAGTGTTATATTCCAAAAGAGGTGAGTCTCCCATTATTTCCATCAGCAATTTCCACAAAATGTACTTGCATGGATCCAGAGACACCCTCTGGTCCTACCCACCTTTATCTCGGCTCTCGTGCTGACTATCCAAGTTTAAATTAAGGACAAAGTGGCAGAATGACAAGGACAGACAGACACTATTATAATTAACTTAGTTACGAATAACAGAAATGGAGCAAAGGGAAGGCCAAATACTAGAGAAATGTCATTTGGGCAATTTTACCAGGAGGCTGCAGTTTAACACTCCTCAGGGAGCCACTAGTCTATTCGCTGCAGTTGGATGGGGGAAGGGACTGGACAAGGAAGGGAACAGATGCATTCTCAGTATGGTGATGTCTGGAGATCCTGTGTGTCAGTCCCACCTGCACGCCTGGGAAGACTGGAGATATTTAATTCCCTAAGCAAAGGAGTTTCCTCTCTTGGTTGACTCCAGGCTTACAGGGCTCTCATGCTCCTGCTCCCCTGCATTTGCCCACATGGTCCATGGCCATGTGGACCCCACACAACCAGCTGCTGAACTGGACCTGGCTGCAACATAAAACAGAAATTGGACGCCAGCTTAGCTTTTAGCTCTACTGAATTCCAGATTACACATCTTCCAGGATTGAATTAAAGGAAAACCCAGGGATGCAATTCCACACAACTAAAAATAACTCAACCTCCCATGTGAGTCTCAGAAAATTATTTTTCTCATATCATATTGACTCCATCTCCAACACTCAATGGAGAAGGGGACACTCCAAATATCCTGATAACAAGACTATTACTCAAATCTTAGCTGCATGTATTCAGTTTTGAGACAATCTAGAAAAATGTGAAGAAGTTAAAAAATGCTGTTTATTATTCAGTTAAAACTACTCACTAAAGGAAATAATCTCTATTCTGTCCAATCTAGAAAAGATGCAATGGAAGAAGCTTCGCTACTGCAAGAAGCAGGGGCACTGGAATGGGGTTGGAGAGAAAGATCCAGATGATGCAGAAATTGCAGAAGCAGGGAATCAGAGAAGTGCAGAAGGCTAGGGCACAATTAATAAGTGGATTATAGCTGACTGAATCTCAGAGGTAGGAACTGCTGAAATATACTTTCAACAACTTTCTCTCAAGTTAACATATCCTTGCTTTTTATGGTAGATACTGTCACTACTTATTCTGAAATTTCCCCAGAAATCCTTCACTTTCCATCTGGTTGGTTGCTGGTATTTTGAATAAGCTTTATAATTGTGGTGTGTGAGTTTTTTTCTTCTTCTGTAGTTCCCACATGAATAGATCCTGTAACTGAGGAACACGTTTTCTTACTTTCTCTTGCTTCTCATGTAAGCGTATTGTGGAGATATCTCTAGTGTAATTAAGAATACCATATTGTATACTCCATATGGAGCATCTGTGGAAAGTCCTGGAAATAAAAGCATCTGATTTTCTTACTAAAAATAGGGGTACAGCAGAGAGCGGCAGACTTACAAGGCATTGGAAAAGTACCTGCAGTAGAAACAAATCAATGTATCACTTTGGGTTCTAGGAATAATAATACTGATATGTAGAACCAACAGAAATAGCATATCAAAAGCATAAACCATGGCCATGTGTTGTCAAATGCTACCCTTTGTCGAGAGCTCAATTACAAGGAATAAACCAGTTACAAAACAAATTAGAAAAATAAGGAATAATTATAAAAGCGAACTCACCCTGTGATACTAATACTGCCAAATGTTCAGTAAAAAAGGAAGGTAAATATGATAAAGAAGGCTGACCTTTGTCAAGATCTTGAAGAAGTAAATAAATTCACTGTTCCATTAATGCCTATATTTTCCCTATCATTGGAATGTTATAACTTTGATACCATCATCTGCAAAGGTTTTTTTGCAATTTATCTATAATCTGCTTTTTGGGAGATCCTGTTTCTCTAATAGACAAGTCTAAATTTTTATTTGCTTTTACTTTTGAAGAAGTCCAGTATTTACGGACACAGGATTCCTCAAGAGTTTCAGAGCTCTCCTATATTGCACTATCACTTACAGGAAAACTTCAAGGAAGCTGTCCCACCAGAAGGATCTGTAAGTGTTTGCTGGTAGAGTCAGAAACTAAAGAGCAAAGCAAAACCAATGCCTTTTCTTTGTCATAATCCCCCTTAGCAAGAGCATGAGGCCTCACAAGATAAATTGCATTATTGCTAAACACCCTAAAATATTTAGGGTATTAATTTCTGTTGAGGCACCAAAAGAGTCATCCTATTTGGCAGATGAAAATGCCCTACTGCATATATATGTATGTGTGTATATATGTGTGTGTATGTGTGTGTGTGTGTGTGTGTATATATATGAAAACCTTAGCAACACTCAGGGATATTGTAGGCAATGGATTTCAGCATTTGCAGTGAGGAAGATACCTCTGAAGGAGCGACTGCATGATAATTTCTCAGATCTTCTGGTTAAGTCTATGGATTCTGAAGAGGCTTGTAACCTAAAACTGACTATGGACTCAGTTTTGAAGTTTCTAAGTTTTGTAAAGCCTTCCTACTGGTTTTGTCATAAAAATGAAGACTCTACTTTGCAGAATGCTTTTAGAAAGACTAAAACCCTTGCCTTTAGTCACTTGGCTTATTTGCATGTCCTATGTGTTGTTACAGCTATCTTAACAAAGTGCCTAAGATCTGGACTATGTGATTGTGCCATCAGACTAGCTGTGAACAAGAATTATTACTCAATCCCAACATCGTGCTTGGGAGACGCAAACATCCTGTTAGTCTCCTACAAGATCCAGATCAAATAGATGACCGTTACTGTACAACAGTAATAGGATGAGATGCTAGGCCCTTGCTGGATTTGCCTGATATTCTCATTCCTAACGCCGAGTTAATGATGTTTGCTCAGGATCATGTGTTCAGAATGAAAGTGGCCAGCCTAAAGGTTTGTCTGCTACAGTGACATCTCATGAAACTTCGGAAGGTACAATTTCAAGAACGAAGCTGGCACAACAGCCTAGGCAATAACAGTAACAAGAGAATTGCAACGTGTATATAAAAGTTATCTGATGTCTGTCATGAAACAAAAGAAATTTGGAAAACTTTGAGGGGAAGTAACATCGCCTGCAGAAAATGGATAACTGGTTTGTGAGAAGATGCACTTCTTCCTACACAGGCCAGAAGATGCACTTCTTCCTACACAGGCACAGAGCTCACGTTGGGCAGAATGAAAACTGTGAAAGGCAAGGCTTTTTCTGAGAGAGCTGTAAAATAAATTATGGGAATAATCTAATAAAGCAATTCCTATACCACAGTCCTTGTTTCTTGGTTAATAATGTTGTGTCATCGTCATAATCATCTAAGTAAAAGAGATTTGAAAGATAGATAGACTCTAACTGTATACATATATCTAATATATGAAGCTATTCAAAACTTATTAAAGAGATGGCCCATTTGTCAGCAGAATTCTTTACAGGATATTCCCTAGGTATATGTAGGTAGTCTTCCCCAAAGAGCTTCACTGGAAACTTGATGGCATTTGGATTTCATAGAATTATCGCCTATGGGTAATGAAAGATTCTGTCTAGTTATGTTGTATATGATGTCTGGAGGGTCTGAAGTCTCTCCCTCTTCAGGTGCCAATGCTCAGGTGGTGGTAAGGTAATGTTCCTCTTAATTCACAGATTGTCTATTTTGGGGACACTAGAGCATAATGAATCAGACAGAGAAATATGTCTTGTTTCCACTGCCATCCAGTAATTATGCAAATGTTTGCAGATTCCCGTAAGTTGAATCAAACTCATTTGCTAAGATTCAGCAATACACTAGATTAAAATGGCCTATAACGTTACTGATAACTTTGTTAAAAATTAGAGCAACTCCTGCAAGCAAGCATGATATTTTCCCTGTAAACATATTCGGCAGGCTAACCATATGCCTATCAGAATGAAAGAAAATTCCAGGGGGACTCATGCTTGCCTAGTGAACCCGGCACCTCAGATGAGCTGAACAGTGGTTCTCACAAAGGACTTAAAACTTAAATTTTCTAGAGCAACTGATAATCCACTGAACACACACACACTCTCTCTCTCTTCTTCCTCCCTCACACCCTCCGTACCTTCCTCTCAAAAAAGAAAAAAGAAAAACTTGTCCTTGAGGTGTGTTTTTTTTTTTTTAAACACAACAAAACAAAAAAATCAATCCTGCCTTTTATTTCAGTATAGTTGAGTTCAATTTCTCTTTCCTATTGAAACAATGTTGACTCTGTTCCATACTTGGGACCCTATTGCAATAGTCTTGATTCCTATTGCAACAGTCTTGAGTTAAGTCTTCCTGGCTGTTTTACTGGACTGCCATAAATTTCCTCTTACACTAGTATTGACATAATCTGTTCTTATAAATCTAGCAATCTAAATATTGACAGAGTAATACTGACCACCTGGAAAATATTGTCATAAATTCAAGGATAAAACCAATTTTGTATCAGGAGTCATATACATAAATGGCTACAGGCCCAGGTAGCCAAATGCAAAAGTTCTTAGAAGAATTAGTGACCATGGAGAACCTATACCCTCTCTAAAGGGGGCAAGAAGATAGTTCCAGCCATTATTGCTAGGTGACAATCCAAGCCTAATGTTGCCAGTTTGACAAAAGAAACCATAAATTTAGATTTTTCTTGCATGTAATATCTAGTTCTTTAAAACCTTGTATTTCCCAAACAACAATAAACAAACACATCTACTAATCATATTAGCTCTCTGGCTGCAAATTTCTAATACAATATTACAGCATGATGAAATCTAAGCTATTTAATCTAATAAAAGAGTAATATGCAAATTAACCATCACTCTGAGACAAAGATGGTGGTGGCTGGGACAAGACGCTTGCGTGGTCGCCATGGTGGTGATGCAGGCATTCTGCCCCAGTCCACTGGAAAAGGGCCTCTGGGCCTGCTTGGTTGCTGCTGCCGCTGGGGTCCAAAGGCCCCTGGCCACTGGGGTTTGTCGTGCAGAGACCTGGCCTGCAGGGGGCCCAGCACCCCAGAAGCTCCGAGCCCCGCCTCGGCGCTGGGGCCACTGGGTCCAAGGCACAGGGACCTGGCCTGCAGGGGGCTCGGCACCCAGCAGCCCCAAGCTCCGCTTCAGTGCTGGGGTTGGAGGAGCAGAGACACAAACCTTCAAGTCTGCCTTGCACCCAGCAGCTCTGAGCCCCAGAGCCGCGGAGGCGCTGGGGCCACTGGGGCTACAGCAGAGATACAAATCTGCAGGAAACCTGTAGAAAGGGAGATAAACTATCATAACTTCATCTCCCTTTCCACAAGATGAGAAAACTGACCCTGCTTTATTTAGTGATATGTCCCACACCTTTCTACAAGCACAGCATATGTTATGACCACTCCCAGGAAGGTCTGGTCAGAATACTGTCTCCAGGGAATAACACTACTGTGGCAAATCATCTAAGAAAGGAAACAAGCTTTTGTTGAGTTTATTCTGAAGGTCAGAGAACATGCCACCCCAACATATGCTGTGTTGTTATATTGATGATCTTGAGCTGCAGATGCTTGAAAAACAGCAAATGCAAGGAGAGGCTTTCACTAAAATCTCCTGATCTGCCTAAAATTGGACCCTCCCAAAAGGTTCCCTTGATGAGAAAAGTGTCATCAGCCAGTGAAGACTGACTCCTGTCACAGGAGACTACAAGTTGACATCACACCCAAACTTTGTTACAAACTATCTCCCCCACACCCATTCATCTTTCCTAAAACTCATTACTCTCCTCTAAGAGGCCTAGATATCCTGTCCCCTTTCCCTAGGAAGAAGGTATTTAAATCTGGATTCTAAGCCACCTAGGGGAGTTATTCATTTTTCCCTGGGATCTCCCACTTATACACGAGCTACACATGTTAATGAACTTTTGTTTTTATCTTGGTAATCTGTCCTTCATTACAAGGGCCTCTACTAAGAACTCAGAAGGGTAGAGGAACACTATTTTTCCTCCTCCATAATTCTATCTCGGGAAATCAAGTCCCAGGCTGAACAGTGAGTTTGGCTCAAGTGCC